>PVKE010034019.1:0-17615 GCA_004027555.1 Craseonycteris thonglongyai | reverse complement strand
TCTTCAATGCATAGTTATTTCTATTTTACTTTTTGACAGATAGAGAGAGAGACAGAGACAGAGACAGTTAGAGAACCGAACTGTGGGAACTCCCCAGTTCAGCACGTGGGTCCTGCCTGGGCCGGAGCCGGGATTCGATCCTCGGTCCTCATGGCCTCAAAGCGAGCGCTCAACCCGCTGAGCCGTCCCGGCTTTCCCTGATCTATTTATTTTTGAATGCTTATTATTTTGTTCATGCTAAACTAATAAACTGTTGCCCAACCACTTAAACCACAAATGAGATAACTGGGAAGTATACAGTGCATTTTCACTTAGTACATTTATTTTTGGTAACATAAGGAACCAAGTATGAACTGTTAAAATGCACTAACCCCCTATAGTAGTTAAATCACTTACAGCAGCAGTAAGATATTATAAAACAGCTACCTAATCAAGAAAACATTAACAGAAACACTTAAGGGATAGTTTTAGAATGTTTAAGATACTCTAAATCTAAAACATTCATAGTAGCCATTTCTAGAAAATTTTCATATTATCTTTAAGTGACATGACAAACTTTTTTAAAGTAGCAAAGGATTACCTTTTTATGATTAGAAACTCTTCTAAGATTATCCTCTTCAATGTGAGGGAGCTGTAGAAGGGGAGACTTAAACTGCTGAAGGCCTTGCACAGCCATCTGGGACAGCTTCATGCAGTTTTCTAGGGATGCCAAAGTTGGAGCACGAAACTCCCTTTCTTAGAAAGAATAGGAGGAAAAGGAAAAACAGAGCTGGACTTTTTATATGTTCAGGAGTATACAATACATACCAAAATCAAGATTCACATGAACATCCTTAACCCCTCAAATTTTAAAGTAGGTGTTGATTCTCCTTTAAAAGTGATTGGATAAAATAAAAATACATACAAACTTGGTTAAATGTCCATTATCCAGCAACAACCCAATGGTTGTTAAGTAGAATTTTTAATAGAAAAATTCTTTGCATTAGCCCCCAAAACAGTACATTATTGGACATTATCAGTATCAAGAACATGACACCATGCCAAGATATTATCCTTAACAACAAACCAAAACCACTATCTCCTTTTTTATGGATCTCCCTTTCTATTACTGACCACAAACTCCCTCATTCTTTTTTCATTTTATGCAAAAAACACTATAATGTCAGATGAATCATCATTGTATCACATAAAGAATTATTTCAAACTCACTGTTATAATGCAGAATAAACTAACTCTAAAAATATTCAGAGGAAGGAAAAGGATATTTAAATCTTTGCAAACAATAAACAATACAACATATAAATTCAAAACATGAGTTGTGATAAACACTTTATATAATGGAAAATATAAGAAATAAGAAAAACCATGAACAAAACTGGGAAAGCTGATACAACTTATAGACAGAATTACAGTAAGTACCCATAAATCTTAACACTATGAAGGGTAATCTGCATATGCTTGCAAGAAATAGTACAACATAATTAATTACATTTCCTCCTCACCTTCACGGCTCCGAGCCATTATTATAAGTTGGCAGATAACATTAACCATTTCTTGAAGAAGAGCAGGGCATTTTTTCAGCATAAATTGTTGATCTGCAAAACAATTTTAAAAAATGAAACAAATCATTCCACTTTTATAGTTAAAACATCTTTATCAATTGTAGTCTAAAACTAATACTAAACTTGTCTTACAAATATCTCACATGACCTCAGATGTTTACAGATTGAACTCAATTGTGTCTCCTCAGCAACACTATGTCAAAAATCAGTCAGAAAATCCTAGCCAGAGTAGATGTTCCAAAGGCAAATTTTTAATATTATGGTATTGGGCTTTATTAACTCCCTACCTTTTAAAAAAGAAACAGTCCAATCTTAAACTTAATCTTACTGTATTTAAAAACTTTAAGAATCTTCTGTGCACCTAAGATTCTATGAGTATAATTATGGATAAAACCAAAGACTAAGATTGAGAATGTCAACTAAATGAAGAGAGAAAAAGAGGGCAAGAGGAGGATGAAGAAGACGGAAGGGAGGACAGAAGGGAGGGGGAAAGGGAGGAAGGATGGGAGAGCAGACACTCATTTATACTGCATATAATATGATAGTTAACCATTAAAATCATCCATTGGGTTAATTAATACTCAACTTAAAAAAAATATCTGTTCCCTATTGCTTAAATAACTGGTAAAAATGGAGATTATTTTGTATCTGTATATAACATTGGGAACAGAATTACTAGTTACCTTGCAACTCTCAACAATGCCCAAATAGTGCTCCTTCACTCCATCATAATATGCACCCTACCCTGTGTCATGAGTCACTGAGCACTAATTGGCCTTGTTTTCAGAGGCATTTGATCACATTAGTGGCTTAAAGGGGGAAGGGGGAGAGTTTCATTCAGAAAGAACACTGATTCCCTAAAATAGTACCTTTCTTTTAAAACTTCAATTAAAATAATCCAAGAAGAGGTGACTCAAACTCATGACATCTCTGGAAACACTGCTGTCCCAACCTACTGCTTTTCTTTTAAGTAGAACAGAGGGCTTTAAGTACTTATTGGGAATCACTGCTGAGGGGTGACGGTGGTGGAGTAATGGAACGGATGGAGATAACTGATGTGAAATCCATTTTTTCTCCCCCCAAAAAGCTTACAAAATCTTTAAGTCATTAGGAATTACTGTATAATGTGCAACTGACTAAACATTTCTCATATAGAGTATTCTCCGAGTTTAATATACAAAATTTTATCATTTACCAAAACATCTGACTTCCTTAGACCTTCAAAGTATTTAAGTAATTACGCAGTATACAGATTTCTTTTCAAAAGGTTCTTGAACAATTATTTGATTAAGAAAAAAAAAAAGAAGAAAACAACGGCGACAAAACACTGCACCATGAGGACTAATTAAATCTGCTGTTTTTGTACCACTAAAACCCTGCAGACAGTAGAATCAGGTACCTTCTTCAAGGGTCTCAGGAATTTTCATTCTAGCAAGATGAGACAGTAAAAGAACTCTGGCCTTCAGGCTATATGGGCAGGTAAGTGGAGGCTCATTCTTCTTTAAATTAATGCTGCCAATTTCTCTGATTAACTAGAGTAAATAAAATAATTATTCAAAAATATACATTTAAAAAAAGCATTAACTTTTAACAATTAAGTGCTTATCAAGAAATTATGGTGAAAGGCCTAACCTGAGGTATTAGAATGTTATCTGTTGGTCTGCTTGTGGCATCTTTATTATATTGAGGATCAAATTCAGAGGCTCCAGCCAAAACCATGATAAGACCTAAGAAAACAAAATAAATATGAGAATAAATATATTTGCTCACCTATTAATCTCCCCTCCTATTATACTTCATTAATCCTAGAGTAAGGCAGTTTTACAATCACGCACAATGCTTAAAAATCACTTGAATTCCACTAACAAGTACTAATTTCTCCCATAAAAAAAGTCTCACTTTTTAAAACATGAGTAACATTACCTATTTATCACAAGTGGCTAGAAACATATGTCAAAGTACGGTCCCCAAAGCAAGCTGATACATTAAAATCAACTTCAAATTAGATCTAAGCATGTGTTACACAAAAAATTCCTATACAGTATTACCAAGTATTTCGTGTGATATTAATAAGTGTTATCTGAAAAAAGAGGGCTCTATGGCTAAATATGGCTGAGAAATAATGAGTTAAAAGAGTTAGATTTCTTCACTTCATGACTTCTCAGAGCTTGAGTAAATTAAAATATACTGTTATTTACGGAAACTTATTATGGAACCCTGGAGGATTTTGTGGGAAGTGTTCCTTGAAATACACATGATTCACAGCCACATATATTAGCATTACTCACATTAGCCTATACCAAAACTCTTTTAATGACTGGCACTATAGTCATCAATCTCACTTTACAACAGAAAATACATGCAATGTATTCACAAAAAGCAGGGCAGTATAGCATTAAGTGTATAGACCCTGGAGTTTTCACTTACTAATTAAGTAAACTAGACAATAGTTTTCACCTATTTACCTGTTTCTTCATATATGTGCCTGACACACAGTAAATACAATATTGTGTGAGCTATTACTATTACAAAATTCAAATGTTTTCATGAAAACCATTCTTAAAAAACAGCTATAAATGGTGCCAAGCTAAAGTACCGTAACCAAGGATATATAACCAAACCTATCAGTTAAAAAATATTTTATAATGGAATTGTGTAAGGCTAAGTACCACCCTCAGAAATAAAACACAAATCAGGATCAGTGATGCAAAAAACACATTAAAAGAGATTATAAAGATGAAACATCTCATAAGGGAGTAAGTTCTAAATTAATATTTCAATCCACATAGGAAGAGTGATATGTGTACATAAGGGAAAGTAAAACTTACTCATTCATCAGAAATAAAAGATCTGCTCTGCCTCAGAAATGTTACCGGTAAGATCTATTAGCACAGTTATGATCCTGAGGGGTCTCTTTCTGGTTACCAAAGAAGTTAGTAAAATTGGCAAATACAAAATACAGAAAAGTCCATTTATTTATTTATTTAAATTTTTTATTTATTTATTTTTTATTGTTTTTGACAGACAGAGAGACAGAGACAGAGAGAGAACTGAACTGGGGGAGCAGCATATGGGTCCGCTCGGGCCGGGGCTGGGACTCAATCCTCGGTCCCCAGCGCTGCAAAGTGAGCACTTAACCCACTGAGCCATCCCGGCTTCCCCAGAAAAGTCCATTTAGACTCTGTAATAAAAATGTATTCCCCAGTGAGGTACAATTTAAAACATATCTTCTAGTTTATTTAAGTCTATGATTTCTGCACAGCAGTGATTTCGAAAGGCAATACTATGTACTTCAGGGATAAAATTTACAATATTAGTTTTCTGGGATCAAAGAAATTAAGATGGTACTTCTTTTATTTCATAAGAAATAGAAGACTCTGGGAATAAAATATTCTAGCAGTTTTCTTTTAATACACCCAAGACCTCTACTTATTTACTACAATTAACACAGTATACTGATTAATGGCTCAGGAACCAGATTGCCTGGGTTTGACTTTCAATCCTAGCTCTGTCATTTACTATGTATCCCTGGATTCAGTTTCCTCATCTATAAAATGTGCTTAAAAACAGCACTTACTTATGGGAACACAGCAAAGATTAAACAAACAATCCCTAGCAATGCCAGGCACACAATAAATACTCAAAAAATGTTAGCTGGTATTATTACAAAATTAGTCTCCATGAAGCATTACTATAAAATATCTGAAAACCATATGTATACGAAGGTGATCAGAAAAGTATCCAGCCATGTAATATGAAAAATTAAGAAGCATTATTGGCTGGATTTTTTCTGGACAGCCTTCAGATACATACATAGCTGACTTAATGGGAATAAAGAGAAATACAGATCAAGAAATGTGATAGCATTTTCCTCTAGCTTTACTTACATGAGCTGAGTAGCTATAAAACTGTACAACAGAATTTCTCCAGTTGAATGTATATCAACTCCATAAATGATTTAGGAAATAATTTAATGTCGCAGTTACTTAAATTTACTTACGTTTCATATCCATATTTCGTGTTTTATAAACAAAATATGTATAAATCTGTGTTGTACGTATTAGAATCTGATCTCCACTATAGCGTATTGAGCGATACCACCAAGAGCCCTAAAACATAAATAAAATTCAACAAGAAGGCATGAAAACTGTAATAAAAATGTTAAGTTTGATGCAGCATATGTTTATGGTCAAATTTCCTAAATGTTCATAAACCAATAAAAATACCTGAGCTTTAGAACAAATGCCTTTGTTACATATTTCAAATTACCGGTATTTATTTAGCAAATATTTATACTGCCTGATGCCTAAACAACAACCTACCTCACTACATATATATAATTAAATTTCAGCTAGAAGCTGTTTGGAAACAAAATAGGAATGAAACAACTCATTACTATAAGCAAAAAGCTGGTTCCTGACACATAGCATGTCTTCAATAAATCTTTGATAAATAAGTGTAGGAGCAATTTTACAGTTGATATACCAGTACTACTTTCATCTACATTATTACATATAATTTGGATCTTCATACAACAACCCTATGAAGAAGGCAAAACAGGTTAATCATTAACCTCAATAAAGGACTCAGGTACTATAAGATCAGAAAAAACACCACCAGTCATAAAAAGTAATAAGCAGTAAAATCATAAGCTTTATGGTATCTCCACATTGAGATACTATGCAGCTATTTCTAAAAATGAGGTTGCTCTATACGTTGTGCCTGTAATAAATGAAGCAAACAAAATAATCATGGAACAATATATGTAGTAATAATCACATTTTTTAAAAATGTGTTTGTATACATAATGCACAGAAGAATATTTGAAAGAGAAAATATCTCTTGACAGAGAAATTGAGTTGAGGGAGATAATGAAGGAAGACTTTCATTTTAAATTCTTAATATATCTGTATTATTCTCAGTTGTGTGTAACTTTTGCATTGGGAGATTAACATACTTCAGTGATGTCACCTTTAGAAGACCTCTGAAGTATCAGTGGATATAAGATTCTTAAAATTCAAGGACCAATGAATTATATTCTAATACAAACTACATTCTCATAGGGAAACACCAATGCACGCCACCATCTTCCTTTCCAAAAAAATAATACACACACACACACACACACACACACACAGACATATTATTAAAAAGAGCCAGAACGTACCACAACAACGGGAAGAATAACCATGAATGCCAATCCGTATACAAGTAAAACCTAGAATTGAAGAGAAAAAAAAATTATGGCCTTTATCAGGCAACTTATAAAGTCTATGAACACTTATTTTGAGGAGTATGGGGAAGGCACAATTAAAAACACTCCCATGTAATATTCTGTTTAATCCTTACTTTCAAACTCTATGAGGAAGGTTCCATTATTTTCCTTTTGCAGACAGAGAACCTGAAGCACACATAGGTCACATAGCTTGTTTTAGGTCACACAACTAGTAGGTGGCAGAGCCAGAATTGGAATTCCAGCTCTAGAACCTCTGCACTATTCCCCTATAATTAATTACCTTTTAATTTCCTCTATATATAACACCAATCAAACAGCTTTATAAATTATATTTTCCTCCAGCCAAATACTTATATATCAACACCTTGACAAGTAGTTAGTGCCTTGGAAATAAATGATAGAACCCTGCCTAATTCCTTTGCTTAAATATCAAGGAGCAACTTCATGTCCTGTTTCAAGTCCACTGGTCTCAGATTTTTCTTGTACTGCTTAATCTCAAATCTGGTAACTAACTACCTCTTCTCTGTATTCCCAGAGTAACCCTATCATGATAAATTACACATAGTAACCAAACACCCTTGAAAATAATAAATGTCAGTCTGCCATAAAATAACATTAAATGCCATTTCAAAACAAATTACAAACCATATATTTTATTTTTTTATTGCTTCAAAGATAGCTCCTAGATAAACACTCTCAAAAAAGTACAGTATCATCTATATCTCAACAATAGGTTAAGATAATTCTTGATGTTTTAGAGTTCAGCATCTATAACTGATTGAAGTCTGATGTCCTACTGCCTCCTGAAGTACTCTATGGAATATATCATTGGGGAAGCTGGGATGGCTTAGCGGGTTAAGCGCTCGCTTTGCAGCCCCGGAGACCAAGGATCAAAGCCCAGCTCCGGACAAGGTAGACCCATATGCTGAACTGGGGCCTATGCAGGAGGCTCCCGGCCCAGTTCCTGCCCTGTACAGCCCCGCGCCCACCTGTGGAGTGAAACTATATGGAAAACTAATGCTGTCAACTATGGAGACTGCTCTGGGCCCTCCCCCTTCTCTCAGTCTCTGTCTGTCTGTCTGTCTGTGTCAAAAAACAATAAAAATCTTAAAAATAAATAAATAAACAAACAAATAAATAAATATAAATATATATATATATATATAAAATTAATTTAGCACACGTTAAAATTAATTTAGCTTGGGTAAATGTGAAATGAAGGACAATTTAAATTCTAAGCCTCATAAACAGTAGTTCCCCAAACCAAGGGTAGAACCTGACCTGAAATGGCTTCCAAAAGAAAAATCATTAGAACTTTAAAATTTAGAACACACTCCCACAAACCAGCAACCTAATAATGGAAATCAATTCTTTTCTCTATTGCATACAAAGTTTACAATACACAATTAAGTTAAAAACAGCATATTAGTATTTTCATTGTAATAGCTCTCTTTATAGTAAGATATGTCAAACATATTAGAATGTCTTATTTAAGTGCACTCACCAAAATTGAATTTTTCTGATCAACTATCCAAGCTGGCAGGGCAATTCCAAAACTTGTGGCTAAAACAGAAAGAATATTTCTGAAGAGTCTCTACTTCCAGTTTTATTTATTTATATCCCAAAATTCTGCTTCCCATACCCCCCGCCCCCCGCAACAAAAACTTTGAAAAAGTCATCTTATGTGTGTTTGGATTACATAAAAGTTAATGAATATAATTTATGACAGAAACTAAATTTTTCCTGAAGGGGGTAAAAAAAAAACAAACCCTCAATCTAAATACATGAATTCCTTCTTCCTAGAAAATCTAAATTCTTTATTACAAGTTTATGTAAAACAGATTTTTTTTCATCCAATTTTTATCAACTGGAAATGATGAATGACAATGACTACTCTTCTTATCAAATAAAAGTTCTACCTTCCAAACTAAACTCTAGGAAATTAAAAATTAATTAAAGGAAACTCAAATTACAATCCTTGTGATTATAATTTTCCTATTCATAATTTAAGAAAATCAAAATATTCTTTTCAATTTAGTTAACATTTTCATAATATGCACCATATCCCCAGTATTTCTTTAATCATCATTTACCACACCTTGTGGTCCATCTGGATTTCCAAACTCTTCCCAATTTTTCCGGGACTCTTCATCAGTTAAACTAGCATCAAAAGAACAAAATTTAACAATTAGAAAGCGCCATATGAAAAATAAGTACTCATATATACAAACTCTATTAACCAATCAACTTGTTTCTTAAAGGTACTAATTTCAGAGAATTAAGAAAAGCCTCTCTGAAATTAGAAAAAAAATAATAACAAGGGAGGAGAGAAAGGAATTCTACATTAACAGAAAATGCCAACTATTAAGCTTTGATACAAATTCCTGGCTGGCTCATGGGTCCTCAAGTTCAGCCAGTTCAAGCCAAGAGATGAAATTGTAAAGGCTAATACATTTTCTGAGAAGGCAGGGAGAATTAGGAATGACAATTTTACTTATACGCTCTTACATTTTCCAAAATTTCTTCAATGAGCATGTTTATACTTCAATGATTTATACCTATCTTATAAATATAAACTTAATACAAAATTAATAATACTCCCTCCAAAACTGGCACCACATTCTCAAAGAAGAACACCTAAAAAACTCCACTGCTATAGAAAAACCCATCTGCATTGTGCTGAGATCACAATTTTCTTCTCAGCAAACTGTTGGTAGGACTAGAAAAATACCTGCTAAAGTAACAGCTTTCTAACTCAGACATGTAAAAGTGACAGACAGTGACCCAGAGTAGCTATATAAATATGACCACTGACCTGGGCAATGGCTCAAGGCACAGAGTAAGAGTGGTTTTATTAGAGGTCACAGTATAGATGTTAAGAAAACACTAAAAGAAAATTTTAATTCCTATAAAAATTTTACAACCTTGTTAAAAAAACAAAGCAGACACACACACAAAAACAACCAACAGTATAATTTTAAAAAGGCATTCTTGCAGACCAGTTGGTAAAATATTATGTCCAAATCTAATTTTAGCCATATTTCTATTTCCCAGAATATACATCCTTAAGATACAATGTAGGTTCTATTGAACCAAGTTCCAGGTTGTGAAAGAGAATATAGAAGTACCTCTATAAAACAGCAAAAATTTTCAACAATTTGAAAATGTGTTTAAACTTATCAATTTGGTCATTTATGAAAATAAGTACTCTGACATCTTTACTTCTTGTTTAATTATAACTCCACTTACACTATTTGAACTAAGGCCACAGTAAAAACTACAAGAGCCAATGGAAAGCATTACTAAAAAGACTGAAAGTTAATAAGAGTGGTGCTAAGATTCTTTTCTGCTAAGGGAGGAATGTTTCTCAAAAATTTCCCTGATCTACTTGTGTAATTGTCCACCTCATTCAGAGCTCTCGCTACTGTTTCTCTCAATATTCTAATTATAATCTTTTGTGCTAAATTATTATCTCTGTCCTGTTCTGCCTTTATACTGATAGCAGCACAATAAACCACTCTGTTTTCCATACAATGTCCTCAAGAGTTTGCAAAATAAAGCATGGCTCACATTGTAGAAACACTTGATTTTTAACCTGCATACACACTTGATTACAACTTGTATAACTGCTGTTTGACAGGCACTAGGCTGGATACTCAATCAAATTAAAGAATCAACTTTTTAAAAAGTCAGTGTAAAAAAGCAATTGATCTTTTTGCTACTTACTAGTGTTTTAGTATAATACCATAGCTAAGACTCAAAGTGTGGTACAAGCTATGTGATTTGTTAATGCAAATACAACAAACTTTTTTTTCTTAAAAAATTTTTTTTTTTTAACAGAGAGACAGACAAAGAGAAGGGGGAAGGCCCAGAGCAATCTCCATAGTTGTATGGCATCAGTTTTCAAAATAGTTTCATTGCACACAGGTGGGCAGAGGATCATGTAGGGCAGGCACCGAGCCGGGGTCCTCCCGCATGGGAAGCATGCCCCCAAGAGCAGTGGGCCGAACTAGGGACCTCCCACATGGGAAACTCACCCCCGCAAGAACCGAACTGGGGATATACACCAGTTCAGCATATAGGCCCGCATGAGTCAGGGCCGGGATTCAATCCTTAGACACTGGGGCTGCACGGTGAGCACTTAACCCGCTGAGCCATCTCAGCATCCCCAAATACAACAAACTTAAACAAGACCAATGACACTAATTTTTAAAAATTCAACAACTATCAAGTTTCCTAAACATGATTATAACCTTTAACTTATGGGGTAGGAGGCGGTGTCCGAGATCCAATTATGAATCTAATAAAGTATAATATATGCCCCCTCTGCTCTGGAAAATATACACATTTACAAATACACATAACTATATAAATAATTCTGTATACAGTTTCAGAAGCCTCAGATTAAAATACTGATCTAGAGAATGCTGTCACTAAATTATATATATGTGAGTGACCTTGAGAGTTGGCTACGTAAAGCTAAGTTACATATTTAGGTGTACAAACATGAAAGTAAGTTTTTAAAAATTAAAATAGCTTTAAGGTAACATCTCTCTTGCCACTTGTTATAAAGTAGCTTAAAGATGGGGTTTTACACATGATAGCCAAATCCTAACTATATCCAAAAGACTGAATCAGAAAATCAACAGCTGATCTTACTCCTCAAAAGTAACCAGATCTCCATTTCATTTAAGTTAAAATCTGATATGAAGAGATAGAAATGATCCAGCTAGTTTATTATAATGGGCAAATAAGGGAAGAGATAATATCTTGAATAACCAGAGCAAATTCTAAAAAAACTTGCCTAGAACTGAATTCCAAAAGTTGCTTGAGTTATACTTAGGCTACTAGATGTTATACACAAAATGGGAGCTTCAATTCAATCAGTCAGAACTTATATTGAGTAAATTGCACACCTTTATGTAAGCTAGTTATACTTGTACAAATTACAAGATCTCAAAGTCTGGGTCCCATAATCATTTACTTCTTCAACTAAAACATTTTACATATAAAACATTCTGTATCTTGATCATAACCAAAAGCTGTGTCTTATTCTACTATGCTTTTTAGAATAGTGACTACATATCATAGTTAGATTTCCAGTAACCTGAGAATGTAAAAATGTTATAAGAATGAGGGGGAAATAATAATTGCACCCAAAGTACTAAAATTAAAAGTACTAATTTAATAATCTTGGCTATCTGACAACCTATGGAAATCTTCAGTTCTCCTTAAATTACCTGAAGACAGCACTATGGCACTGCAATATCTGTGCAATGAGACTAAATGCTTAAAGGAAATACAATGAAAAAAAGGGGGGGGTGAATACCAACTGAAAGACAGCAATTTGGAGGACATCTGTATGGAAAAGAAAAAGTAATACACACTTCAGAAGCTACCAACTGAAAGAGAGCAATTTGGAGGACAACTGTACGGAGAAGAAAAAGTAGTACACACCTCAGAAGCTCCTGAAAGCACTGCTTTATTACAGGATCATATTCACATAGATAACACACAATCCACAAGAAGTAGAGGAGAGACAGTCAATTTACTTTATGAAGCCCAGAAATGAGTATAACAGTATTGCCCAAACTTCTGTCACTCACATGTAACTTATAGTTTGCTATTAATATAAGTATCCTATTATTTACTTATATTTTTTAAATTAGCTCACAAAATCATATATTTCTGAGTCCTCAAAGAAAAGACAACATCTTGTCTGTATTTTATTCTTTGATTCAACAGAAGAGTTGTGTGGAGACATACCTATCATGAGTCCTCAAGATTCCAGCTAATTTTTGTTTCCTGTTACATTAACATTCAAGGAATAACTACTTCTAATTTTATATACTCTATCCTATTTCCCGAACTAGTCTTTAAAGAGTTTAAATGAAACAAGCTCCATTGCCAAAACAACAAGAGACATAGATCTAGCCTAAAAAAGAAAATAGATGTAAGTATATCCTCTTCTAATCCGGATGCTTAGAAAATAGCTCAATTAACGTATCACTTACTAGACTTAATTTAACCAACTTCATATGGCAAAAGCATTACTTGAAATTACTTAAAATTAAGGTTTAGTTAGATTATCACTTTAGGGTTGCCAGGTAGCTCTATAAATGACACTCAACATGTGAGGTCAGCATTTAATTAAAGTGTATGGAAACTATTTTATTTAGTATTTTATTCAAATAGAAAAGTATCTTTACTACTATTAGAAAAAGGGCACTAGGGTACTATAATACTTACGCTGCATAGGCTTTTGCTATCCTCATGAACATAACTTCATCACCTCCTTTATCTGGATGATATTTAAGTGACAGCAAACGATATTGTTTCTTAATTTCTGCTACTGTTGCCCCCTAAAAAGAAAAGCTTTGCTTTAATAAAAATAAGCATAATGCTGTAAAAATAAAATCCATCCATCCTATTTGAACTTAAAATATAAACCAGTCAATATATTCAGAAAGAGAAAATGAGGTTTTTATCTACCTTGTCCATAAATTTCACCTCATGTACCTTTTAAATAAAAATATACTTTGCCCAATATATTTATTTTATTGAGCACCTACTATGTGCCATGCAATACACTAGGCATCAATATGGGAATAAAACCATACATACAGTGGACCCTTGAACAAACAGGTAGTTGAACTGCACAGGTCCATTTATACATAAATTTTTTTGGTATCCCTGGGTTTCACATCGGTGGATTCAACCAACTGTAGATCAAAAACAGTATTTTCAAATTCCCATCCACAATTTCCAAAGTCAAAAATACTGTTTTCCATCTGATCTGCAGATGTGAAAGACTGACTGTATAGTCAAAAGTCATAAGCAAATTTTCAATGGGGCGGGATCGACGACCCAACTCCCATGTTGTTCAAGGGTCAACTGTAGTACCACATTTAAATAAAAGAAGAGTAACATTTAAATATTGAAGAATGATCATGATAAATTAAGTCTGGTTGGAAAAGACCCTTACATCATAGGTTAACTTCCTTGCTAAGAAATAATCTGAAGACTATCTGGTTTCATCTGCTTGTCAATATTTTAATATTAAGTAAATGCTCAATAAGACTACCTTAGTTGTTCTCTAATTAGATTCAATTTCTATTCATAATTTTTTCATATTGATTTTTCATAGCATTAAATTGCTCCCTAAACTTTTTAATCTTTAAAATTTCTCTTGATAACCATGATCATTACATTAAGAAAAAGCAAATGACAAAATTTTTCTTCTACAAAGCAGAAACTAGGAGATAAACACACTTCTTACTTTGTATTATATGAATCTCTGGATCAAGCCATCTACTGAACAGAGACTAGAAGTAAAAGAAAGTGGTTTGGGGCGGGGGGGAATGGAAAGAGCACTAAATTCAGCTCGGCTACTGAGAAGTTATGGGACCCCAGGCAAGACACAAATTTCCTAGGCCTCATTTTCTCCATCAGAAAAAGAAAAGGCTAGATAACCTCTAGCATTCATTTCAGTTCTAACTTTCCAATAACACACCTAAAAGACAAATTTTCTATTGGGGCCCATCAATCAAATTCAATGAAGAGATCACTCAAGGGGTACACCCAAGGTTAACTTGAATTTCTATAAAGACTTAACATACTGCCTTAGTGTCAACTAACAGAAGGTCATAAAATTCCAAATAACATACATGAAATTCCTGGTTTTAACTGTATTAAAGCAAAGTTACACGTCTTTTAAAAATATACTCACTCACAAACTTCTCATCTCATCTTCAAATATTCTTACATTTTAGCAATTACAAACTAATCTTTAATAGAACAGCAATCAACATTTGTAGCTTTAAAAACATAGGTATATTAGAATAATAATGGACTACCGGTAGATATCATATTTTAATAAAAATTTTACTTGACCAAAGTCTTTTTTTTAGGCACAGCCCAATTTCTTTTAGGATCTGGACCTACAGTATTTTCACAGGATCATTAAACTAATGTGCACTATATAAAAAATACTACTTACAGGATCCAAATTTAATACTTCATAAGGATTGTATTCTTGATATTCTCGGTCTGTTTTGGAAACTTTGTATGTAAGGAATAAGAACAATGCCCATCCTGCAAGCAGAATTATTTTCCTGTTTAGGAAAAAGACAAGTAAAGAATAAATGAATGTATCTATATGGTTTTCCTTTAGGAGTTATTATGGCAAGTTCAAGGCATAATCCAATCTGAAGTTGTCTCATATCATTATGCTACTGATTCAAATTCTACAATCACTGGATTATAAACTCCTGTTACAGCAAAAAAAGTGCCCTTTTCACCTCTGAATTCTCTAGAACCCTGTGTAATGCCTGGCATATAATAGTCTCTTAGTTACTATTTGCAGAATTTTAAGTATAGCAGTTAATTCAACTTATTAACTTATTGGACTATTACATATGATCAAAATATATTAATACTAAGTATTCAGCAAACCACTTAATGTAAAAAAGAACTGCTCTTGCAATAACACTTTCAGTAAGATAAACTACAAAAATAATGGGTCAACTGTATAAAGATAAATAAATAGCCTTGTTTATAATAGTAAATCTTTGGAAAGAACTTAAATGTCTATTTATAGGAAATTAAACAAAACATTTATAGAAACGAACTAAATAAACCTAGAGGGAGCCACAAAATGGAACATATTTTAGCCAATGCAGGTATGGAAAAATGTGCATAATAGGTTAAAAGATATAAAAGAACATTATAATTGGGGGGGGGCTAATTTCTTCTCTCCCGTATGTTCTGTTTAGTAAAAATATCTAAAAGATGGATATTACTAGTGTTGGAAAGGCTAAAGAAAAAAGGAACTTTCATACACTCTATACTCTAAAAGACTATTTGGCAATAAGGTATCAAAAGGCATAAAAAAAGTACATATCATTTTAACTATCCATCTACTCCACTTTAAAAAACTCAGAAACAAAATAAATCCCCACCTCCCAAAGTTTCCTAAGCTTTTTCTCACTATCATGCTTTTGCTCTCCTAGATGTTTCTACCTAGAATTCCCATTTCCCACCTCTGCCAATCCAAACTCTTTAACCATCCTTCAAGACTCCAATTATCTACCCTTGAAGAAGCAATCCTCACCAAGATGATCAAGGGGGAGACTGCTGTTACAGACACAAAGCAGCACAAACCATGACTTTTGTCCCTTGACTTACTACATGCTCCTGGAGCATGTGGACAGGGCCTTAGTTTAGTTTTGACTAACTCCAGAGTAGCTTAAACACAGTTAACACTCAGATGCAAATTTCTTTCCATCTGGCCAAAATAATGCTCTAAAACCTTATTAAGGGCACAACACTGTAAGCTGCTTTCCACACTATCTATGTGTACATGCCAAAAGAAAAGGGAGCCCTACCTAGAATACTCTCACTTTTACCTGGCTCTCTAGGGAGAGGTATTCATGAACATAGGCTCTGGAACAAAATTACCTGAGGTCAAGTCATAGCTTCACCACTCATTAACTGACAGGTCTTGGCAAGTTGCTTAGCCTTTTACAATCCAGTTTCCAACTTTTAGGTTTGAGAATTAAATGAGGTTAGGTATGCAAAACACCTAGAAAGTGCCTCATAAATAGTAAAAATTTCATGTTAACTATTGGCTATTATGAATAACTCTTACTCAAATCTCAGCTCAGATCTCACTTTAGGAAGACTTCTCTGCCTAGAGCCAGAGATAAGAAGAGCCCTTTCTATGCTCTTCATTGCATCTCCATCACAACCATTACTAAATTCTATTATTACTTGTTTACTTGCCAGTATCCCCAAAGACTGTAAGTGGTTAAACCATGTCTATTTGTTAAACACAGTATTAATACCTGACACATACATAGCACACAACTACTTATCAAATAAGTAAAAATAATTGAAAACAGTAATTAACTCAAATGCAAAGCTTGCTAATGCCCTCAATACAGTAAAAAAGACATGAAAATACATTTTATTCTCACACAAATAACTCCAGATTTTCTTTTTTAAAGATTTATTTTGTTGTTTGAGAGTAGGTGAGAGTGAGAGAGAGGAGAGACAGAGAAGAGGGGGGAGTGCAGAGCAGTCTACATAGTTCCACATCATTAGTTATAACATAGTAGTTTCATTCTCCCCAGGTGGATGTGGGGCTTCATGGGGTGGGAACTGAATCGGGCCTTCCACAAGGAAGGGGAGAACCTTCACCACCATCCCAGCAGTTATCAGTCACTGCAGTTGAGCACATGGGTCTACATGGGTCAGGGCCTGGATTTGATCCCCAGACCTCACATTTGAAAGGCAAGTGCTTAACCTGCTTAACTATCCCATCATCCCAACTCCACATTTTCTTTAGCAAACTCTTCCAAAAGTCAAACAGAGCTCAGCAAACAAAGATAAAGGTGAAATTGAAAACCACTAAAGCAATATTTGAAGCACACAAGGGTAGAAGGAAAAAGGAACAAAAACACCTAAGACACACTACAGCCCCTTGTTAGATACTTTACATGTAGCATTTGCCTCTCTGAGGAAAAGAATAAAGGGGGGGAAAGGCTCATGATAGAATCCCCAGGCTGATGAAAAAAATCTGCCACAACCAATAAAACCATGCTCTACTTTTCCAAGAGCCAAAGCAAAGGTGGAAACATAATGGAAAGCATAATGCTCTGTGCCCATTTTCAAAAAGCATGGGTAGTTTCTCTGAAAAGATAGGCATTTTAACTACATATAGCGTCAGTAATTAACTTGTGAAGTCCTGGAGTTGTTGTTTTCATAGCATACTTTAAAAGTTATTTTGGAAGCAACTTCCAGAAATTGGAGTATTA
>PVKE010034018.1:0-17627 GCA_004027555.1 Craseonycteris thonglongyai | reverse complement strand
GTCCCCAAACTGCTCCTTCTCCCTCCCTCTCCCGCTCTCCCCTTTTTCCTCTAACCTTTGTGTGTTGTTCTGCGTTGTGTGGTTCTCTCAGTTGAGGGTGCTTCTCAGGGTTTCCCCTGTGGGTTCCTTTTTGTTTGTAAGTCCCTTCCCAGGTAGATGTCTGGGTTCTCCTCTCATGCCGCCATCTTGCTCTCTCTCCGAGGATTTTCTGCTGATATAACTGTTACCAGATCTTAGAAATATAGTTTATATTAATAGGCTTTGACAGCAATGAAATATATATGATCAATTATTTCATAATATAAATTATAGTACATCTGGAACTGATGACTTACAGGATAATCTTTCTAAGAAGACTTAGCTCTTCATACAAATCAAGTCCAACACAGTAATCTCTTGACCTGCGTAGAAAGGGCTGTGTTGGTCGATAGTGTTCAGATAATTCTCAGACAACTCACGTAGCAGTAACAACACTAGCAACTGATGCCAACACAGGGCTCACTGGCCCCCTGCCTGGCACCATTCTGAATGTTATGGGAGCCCAGCCTGGGCACTGTGAGCAGTACAGAGTGAGGGACAACCAAACCTCAGAGACTTGGGGCCCTGCTCCCTAAAAGGCGACATCTTTATGCGCATGAACTCACTTCACTAAACGCAAATTCAGTGTTGATTCCTTCGTGTGTCAAGTGCTCACCGGGTTGTGGTTGGCCAGGGTGACAGACACAAAGACAAATGGATAAAGTCAAGAGAGACATAAAAGCAAAAGCACCTGAAACTGGAACAAAGTGAAGCTTCAAGGAGGAAGTGAGCTAAAGCACTGAACATGGAGGCAGGTAGCACGACGTATATATTGCCCTCTTCCTAATTTTTCCATATTGCTTAAAGTTCTTCAAGGGAGCAGGTGCTATTATTTTTGCATTCAGAAAAAAGTAACGTGATTTTTTTTTTTAATTAAGCATTTTCTTTCCACAGAGCTCAAATGGCAACATCTAATTAAGTCACAGGGCCCACGTGCTGTGAGTGACGGTGTAAATCGACTGGTTACCCAGCAACCCGAAGGCAGTGAACTTAGGGACGCCCCTGGCTGGGGCTCCCGTGGGACCCGCCTGAGGAGCTCGCTGCCCTGAGACCAGCCACGAACTGGGAGTCACTTGGGGCCTGTCCTCTTCCTTTAGGTGTCCCCAGGTCTTGCATCACTTGGCATGGTCTCTCCGTGCTCTCCTCCGCCACACTATCTACACACGTCAAGCCTGCTATTGAAATACAGCGTAAATGCAGACAAGACGACGTGTGATGCTTCTGTTCTTCTCTAGCACCATCCCTGATATCCTCCAACAAAGCTGACACTGAAATAAAAATAGTCGTCCACCCTGTGCTTTCTTCTCTGAAGCCCAGTTCACTCACATGTCCATCCTCTCATCAAAACCACTAGCGGAATGTTCGCTTTCTCCGGGCACCGTCAGGCCAAGGATGCCAAGGTGGGTCCGTCCTTAAGGAAGCCACCGTCCCAAACGAGGACAAGACAGTAGAGCTGGGCATGTCAGGGGAACTCACGGGTGGCTGGGGGAGCAGAGCAGCAAAGAACAGCTAAGGCTCGTGCAGGGGAAGTGCCAGAGCACTCAGTGCGGATGCTTAAGGCGGGCCTCACCGTCTGCTGCGTGGATAGCAGAGCAGGAAGAAACGCAATGCAGAGACCAGCAGGGTCAAGACCCCAACGAGGGCGAAGCAGCTCATGTCTGGGTTATGGCAAGATCCTTGGTTTGATGGTGCCCAGCTGGGCACAGCTTCTCTGAGAAGCTGACCTGACTTACAGTTCACGCCAGCGGCCACACCAATGAAAACCCACGCCCTGCCAGGTCTTCGTGGATTTTGTTCCTCTGCATCTTTGTTCCCAGTCTGTTTACTTACCTTATTCTGAGCTTCACCTGGTGCCCAGCCCCACCCACTGCCTGTGTAGGAGGCCCCACTGCACCCTGGCCCCCAGGGTGTCCTGGCTTCCAGCGAGGACTCCGCTGTTCTATCCGGTGCCTGGGTGTCTGCAGGGCACGGAAGCTGGAGGCATGACAAGTGGCTTCAGGCAGCAGCGCTAACGGGCATCCATATCACCATGAGGGCGTGCTAGGAGATCTCAGGAGGTATAACAGCACATGAGGCCCACGGAAGTTGTGGATTAAGTCTAGGATCTAAAGAAAAGGTCCACAGCAGAGAGCAGTCACTTGTTCACTGAACATCACTGAGCATCTTTTATGTGTCAAGCACGGAGCAGGGGCTGGAGATGCGGCAATGAGCAGGGTTTGTCCCGGCCCTGCTCTCGCTGCTGTGGGTGCCAGTTGTCTGGCTTCTCCGAGGAGGCCACCGGGTGTCTGCTGGGATGGGCCAGGCCTGTGCCACAACCATGGTTAATTACATTTGATGTCACCTCTTGTCCCTGGCCTTGTTATTAGTGGGTAGATGCAGATAATAATCAACATTCACATTCACAAATACATGATTACAAAGTAAAATAAGGAAAAGAACTGTGACCCGCTTTGCCTTTCGATTTATTACCTTTCCTTCCTTTGACTTACACAGGTATGTATATCACACAAACACAAATACATGAGGGCCATCTAGAAAAAATCCAACCATTGTCAATATAACAAGCACAGGTACATGGCCGGATACGTTCCGGACAGCCCTTGTATAATATACCCATTAAATTTATATTATATGTAGATAACTGGATCATGTGATAAACAGTTTTATATCCAATTCTTACAGTTATTGTTGACATTTTTTTCTGTGATTAAATGTTCTTTGAAACCATTTCATTCACATACAGTAAAATTCACTTTTTGACTTCTATGAGTGTTGACAAATACATAGATTCATGTTACCACCACCACAAGTAAGATACAGAATAGTTTTGTCCCTCCTCCACAATTTCTGTACCGCTCCTTTTGAGTTAGCTCCTCTCCCTGGTTCTAACTCCTGGGAACTTCAGCTCTGCTCTCCATTCTTACAATGTTGCCATTTCCAAAATGTCATGTAAATAGAATCCCATAGTCTGTAGCCTTTTGGTCCGCCCTCTTTCACATAGCACAATGCATTTGTGTTCCATCCACATGGTCACATATACCAATAGCTAGTTATCTTTTGTTGCTGCGTAGTACTCCACTGTATAGATGTACCGCTAATCTTTCATCTAGTCAGTAGGTGAAGGACATTTGCATTGGTAAACATGACTTTTACTATATGAATGATATTTCATCCTACACATATACCAAACTCAAACTGTATGTAAACATGCCCTATTATTAAACATTTTGAGTATTATCCCTGTTTTGATCATTTGAAATGAACATCTTTAACATTAATCTCTGCCTATAAACTGTATACGTATACATTTATATAGTGCACATACATCTTAAGCTCTCAGCAAAAAATACAGTGTGCCCTGCTGGGTATATAGAAAAATATAGAAGAAAGTAAAAAATATAGTTCTCTTAGAAATTTCTGAAAAAGTTTGATTATATAACAGTCTAGATCTCAATGCTTTGTACCATCATGGACGTAAGAAAGTAAAAACTTGCTTCAATTCGAATGCAGCAGTTGGAACATGTTAAGATAGAACAAGGCTAATCTGTTTCTGAAATCCTAAGCATGCACATCATCGAAAGGCCACTCCAGAACATTGTTTTCTGAGCACGCAGTGTCTCTCAGCTGTGGAGCCCCTTGGTACTCACAGGGCAGGTTTCAGGGCTGGGGGTGATGAGGGGACCATAGTGGAGTTCCTAGTTACATTTGGGCACCTGAAGCCAAAGCCACCAAGAGAGGAATGACAAGGCAGTCACTCTGTTCGACGTAAAGGGGTGGGACTTTCCTTGGAGTAGACGCTGCTGCCCTAAAAATTAAAAAGAAAACAGAGAACATGTCAGCATCACAGTACTGATGTATGGCACCTGCCTTGGAAACTAAGCATGCACGCTCTTTGTAGAAAATTTGTAGAAAGATTTAAATCATACAGAATATCATCAAGTGAAAATTCAAAGTCCCTGAGGCTCCCCGTTCCCAATCTGCACAGAGAACCCTCCCTACTCTGCACAGAGAACCCTCCCTGATAGTCTGAGCTGCACGTGCAGGCACGTGGTGCACACGGTAGTCCTCTGGCTGGCGACGTGTTTATGGCAGATAGCCATCATCAGGCTGGGTGCCTCCACAGCTGAAGCTTAAGTCAGGCACTTACATTACAAAAAAGAAAAGGAAAACACAACAGACAACAGTCAGGGCCCACGCTACACCTGGTGTTGACACAGGAGGAGACAGGAGCCCTCACTGTGTACTTTGGCAGAGTGCACACTGGTGCTGTCACCAAACTCAAGGGGTTCGTGTGCCTGCACTCATCAAAACCAATGGAGACAGAGCAGGAGTTTGCAGCAAAGGAAACAGGTTTATTTCAGGAAATGGCACCACGCCAGGAGACACAGGTGAGCTAGCGCTCCA
The DNA here is from genome assembly GCA_004027555.1 of Craseonycteris thonglongyai. Classification (NCBI taxonomy): domain Eukaryota; kingdom Metazoa; phylum Chordata; class Mammalia; order Chiroptera; family Craseonycteridae; genus Craseonycteris; species Craseonycteris thonglongyai. The sequence goes on along the minus strand of PVKE010034018.1, from coordinate 13,145 downwards.
AGACCTGACTCCCTGATGGCGCGCAGGTCACAGATTCTATGACGCTGCGGGTTAGGGATTCGGGGTCGTGCGGGGGCTGATTGTCAGAGGTGAAGTGAGGGTGATGCATCATGTCATTCAGCTTTGGAGGACAGTTCTGAGGTCTGTGCTGGAGTTCCTGTGTCCCATCTCATAGCCAAGGGGTCGTTCCACTTAGGGCTCCGGAGCTGAAACATCATTCAGGTCACAATGTTACCTTTAGCCTGTGAGAGGTCGAGGCTACTGTCTGCTGCTGCCTCGGGGGTTGCTGATTATCTGGGAAAGGCTACGTCTCTGATGGGGTATATATGGAGAGAGGCATATGATTTCCAGAGCTAGGGTTTAAAACTAAATTTAACATGTTAAGCGCCATGTCAGTCACTGGTGACCAACACTGAACTTTCTGTTCGGACCGAGTCAGTCACCGGTGACTGAGAGTATACATTTCGTGCAGGCCGCGGTATTGTATGTTAACTGAGAATGTAAAATTTAAAATATTACAATCTATTAATAAACTTTAAATAAGTAAGATGTCTCACTTGTCTTTCCATTTTAAAATGGTTGTTCCTTTTTGGTTTCCTTTGTTATAATTTCTCCCCATTTAGGGGACATTTTCACATTCACGGGTAAAGAAAAATCTTTTTCTGCACTGGAACAAGAATCGCAGACAACTGACTAAATATAAAGCATTTCTAAAATAATACATTGTACAAATTGCAGTAAATAATAAATATTCACACAGTAAATATAGTCTATATGTGAACATTCAGCCTTATCGCAACCTAAACAGATCTCTGGTCACCAGCATTTCAGTGAAATCTGATATAACGGGCCAAGTGGTAAGCAAGACAAAATAGCCTAGGTGCTTCATGTGTTAATGAGAATCACAAGAACCCTTGGGTTCAGTGTTGCCCTTTAGAAACATTGAATTTCAACCTACACACATTCTTGGAGCCGGCAACTCCATTGCTGGTGATCCATCCTACATGAATACTTGCACCATCAAGGATTATATCTCAGAATTATTTAAAACAACAAACCAACTACAACTATAACCTAAGTCGGCCTGTGATTAGAAAATGGTTAAATACAGGTCAGAGTGGTCATCCCATGTCATACTCTGCAGCCTCTAAAAGACTGAGTCAGACAGTATGACCAGACCTCAAAGGACACCCCTGCATTATAAAGTGAAAAAAGCCCACAGCAAACAGTATGATTAGCTTGATGGCTTTTTGTACAAAAGCAAAGGAAAATAAATAACTGAAAATAAGGCCAAACCAAAACCAACCAACCAACCAAACACCTACATCTGTGTGTGGTAAAGATGTGCGTGCTTGAGCATTGAGGGCATTTGGGAAAAGATGGACCACAATGTTCAAAGAAATCACTTTGAGGAAATAAGAGTAGAGGGACAAGAAATCCTCTTATTGATTGTTGATGACAGTTAAATATTGGAAACAATCTAAATGTCCACCTATGGTTAATGAGTTAAATAAATCATGATTTGTGCATACCACAGAACACCCCGCAGAGCTGTTAAAAAGAATGGGTGGCTTTATCTATAGATATGGAACCAGCACTAAGGCACACTAATATGTAAAAAAAAAAGCAACTTGTAGAAGCCTATGCGTGAATAGTATAAGAGAAATATGCATGTGTGTGTCTATGTCTGTGTGTGTTGTTTTGGGCACAGAATATTCTAGGATACACAAGAAACTAGAAATTGTGGTGGCTCTAGGTAAGAGAAATGGGTGGCAAGAAATAAAGAAAGAAGACTGTTTGCTTTCTTGACCCTTTAATAATTTTGAATTGCATCCGTGCAGTGCATATATATTATCTTTGCAAAAAAAAAAAATTCATATGGTTTTAAAAGAAAAGGCCGTCCTGCCACCTATTCCTAGAGTTTCTGCTGAAGCAAGAGATTCTTCTCCTGTGGGCAGATGTTCACCAAACTAGCTGCTCAGATCAAGAGACACACAGTGCAGAACTACAAACCTGACTCTGCAGCGGGCTTTTTACAAAAATTGTATTGCAATTCATCAGTGTTCTATAAATAGCAAGGCCTGGTTATCTTGGGAAAGCAAAGAGGTTGGGTTAAGAATTTTACTTATAGGGGAAGCTGGGATGGCTCAGCGGGTTAAGCGTTCGCTTTGCAGTCCTGGAGCCCAAGGATCGAATCCAGCCCCGACCCACACAGACCCATGTGCTGAACTGGGGTGTGCCCCCCAGTTCAGTTCTTGCCGGGACCTACATGGGAGGGTCCTGGTCCAGTTCCTGCCCTGCGCAGCCCTGTGCCCACCTGTGAAGTGAAACTATATGGAAACTAATGCTGTCAACTATAGAGACTGCTCTGGGTCCTCCCACTTCTCTCTGTCTCTCTCTCTGTCAAAAAACAATAAAAATAAATCTTAAAAAAAAAAAAAGAGTTTTACTTACGAATTTAAGGCACAGTCAGGATGAGTGCTGTGGTCCACACACTTTAAGAGCTTCACTGGTCTGTAGAATCAAAGGAATAGTATTTAAGGGATTATTTAAATGACTTTCATGTATCCAACATTTACAGTGTGTCTGCAAGGTCCTGGCAGTACAAAGTTTCTGACCTTGGCAAAGCAGTTTCTTTTATTGAAGGCCCAGGGATATCAAGAATTGATTATGTATCTTATGTAAATTATGGCATTTAATCCTCACAACAACCACATGGAACAGGAACTATTATCATCTCCAATTGACAGTCGAGGAAGCTGCCCAGAGGAACTTGCCCAAGTTCTCACAGTAGCAAGTTGTGGAGCTGAACTTGAACTTCACAGGCTCACTCTAGAACCCAAGCATGGAATCACCTCTACATGGACATACGACTTGGAAAGGCCTCTTGATAAGTACTTTGGACACAAGGTTGGACTTGGAGCACATGGCTGATGACTGGTGTCTCGGTGTCAGCAAAGGAAAGTTAAATGGCTCTGCATGGTGTGGAGTTCCGGAGCCACTGGGAGGGAAGAGCAAACGGCAGTGAAGAGAGGGACCAGGGGCTGGGGGCACACTGGGCCTGAGGCAGAGGGGACTTTGGAAGAACAGCACAGGCATTGTTCACTCTATGACAGGCCATGCGACCCCTTCCTAGAACTTGTCTACTTTTCAGTAACAGCTATGCCACCCCTGTTTATGAGTACTTGTCATTACGTGCACCCCCACCCCCCACCCCTCCCCGCCAAAATGCATCGAGTTTCACCAAGTCTGGTTCAACCAGTGCTGAGGTGTTAAGAGAGGCCATGGAAAGATAAGACCCGGCCAAAATTTGCAAGAATTTTGGGGAGAACTTCCCAACAGCCACAGGACAGAGGCCAGTGTCACCTGAGTTTTGTGGGGCAGGAGAGTTTGATTTGCTCTCCTTTGAACCTGGCTCTGTCCTCCTGGGAGGAATACAGTGCCCCACCTTAACATAGAAAGCACCCGTGGGAGTGAAGAAATGGGGGCTAGGGAGTGCTCAGCCAGGTTGCCAAGGGCATAGCATTGGAGCGAATGACAGCAGGCTGAGACCCTGAGGACGGCTGGGGGCCAGGGTGACCTTGGCCTTGGGCAGGGCCTCCACATTTAGACCCTGACGTATAAAAAGACAGCCTTCTCCTGGGAGGTGCTGAGCCCAAGCAAAGCGGCCATAAAGGTGAAATTTCCTCCACCACAGAGTGGTTTGAGAGTAAGAGTTAACTTTAAAAAAAATTTACTACAACCTGGTACTTGAAGGAAGCATCCTACAGTAGAAAGAACACATACTTCAAGGCCATACGGTGCTGGGTTCACAACTATGGTCTGTCCCTGAGTGGCAACCTGGGAAACATACTTCACCTCTCTGACCCTTCATCTACCCATCCATCCAAAAGGGGTATTTTTGGAGCTGAGTAATGGATATGTGGGGGTTCATTACACTGTTCTCTCAACTTTTATGTATGCTTAAAAGTATTCATAACATTTGAAGAATTTATGAGAGAGAAAAAAACAAACAAACAGACAAAACAAAGGTAGGCTCTTACAAGTCTAGAGAGAGGTAGGTCAGCATCACGGATGGGAGGTGGGGGAGAGGCGGAAAGGGAGAGCAAGGGGAGGCCCTGCGATGCCTGTTATGTCTGTTTCTTGATCTAGGTGCTGGTTATATTCGTGCATAATGTTGAACTTGTAGAAAATTCATTCAACTGGATACTTGTGAGTTGTGCATTTTTCTGGACATAGGTTACATTTCCAAAAGAGTCTCAGCTTTGCTTTGTCTTTAAAAGGTGATGATAACACCTGACTTTTGAGTTTCCTGAGAGCATCAGCAATAATAAATGAGTAAAATGGCACAGCTTCACGCTGTGGAACAAGAGAACAGTTTTGAGCGTTCCCTGAGAGGTGGCACGAGTTGGGGGAGACCTGCACTTCCAGGGGGCTTTGCTCAGGTGGGAGAGTTACGCAGCCCAGCGGGCTTTGGATTTGACAGAGGGATCCAGACCTAGCTGGAAGGTCCTGGGCACTGGGCGAGACCACAAATATAGCTGGCACCTTGCCGTGCCCTCAAACGGTTGAAAAAGCTGCTAATTCCTTGTAGTGCTGGTCTCAAAGCCGCTCCTTTGCAGTGCAGGACTCCGGCCCCTGAAGAACCAAACAGGCCCCGACACTTGGGTGCTGAGGCAGAGAAGTAGGAAGGTGGGGAGTTTCCAAACAAGTGCAGTTTCGACTGTTCCAGGCTTTGATTGAAACTCATCTACATTTCCAAGAATCAGGACCGCCCTCAAATGGCATCTGATGACAAGTGTATACAGTGGCCCATGTTGTGCTCAGTACATGGCGATTTGCTATTTTCCTATTAGCGTGCGGTCAAGATGTACCGATATGTCAGTGTCTCAGACACACTCCACCTTTTATCATGGGCATTCATCATGGGCAGGGATCCCACAGGAAGCATGGTGGGTGCCCCAAGTCTCAGGCACCACGGTTCCTGGTGGCAGGCTGTCACCATGCTGTAAGCGATCCAGGAGGAAACTGAATGAGCACACATGATAAAGGGCTGCTCTGTCCTTTAAGCTCGTTAACAGGGGCTCTGGACGGAAGTGGGCGGGGCAAGCGGAGCACACTCAGTCCCCACACCCAATGACAACTTAGAAGGCTGTCCCCTGGCCTTTAGAGCTGAGCCCAACAAGCCCTTTCATCAGTCCTCTGCCCTCCACCGCCAACGCCCACCTGTGAATCTATGCACTGAGGAGGCTATACCACCTACAGGTAATCATCGATGCAGCTGTACTGAAATCCCATTGCCTTCAGTCTCTCTTCCAGGATTTTCACACTGCCTTCTCCACAGGATTCCCTAAAACATGAAAACATAAAGAGAAAAGTAAAATAAGAGAATGGAAGAAGTTGTTTCTGGGTAAATAAAAATGTATTTTGACTATGTGCTCCTAGGGTGGTCTCCTCTGTGGAGAAATATCTTGGAAAATCTCACGACTCCAAAGTATCACTTGCAGTAAACCCACGGAACTTCAGGAGGGGTTACACTGAGCACCCAACACCTGGCCTGGACTATGGAGGTCACGTGCCCCGGGGGGGGGGGCGGGCAGGCGCATGCGCGGTGCGACACAGGGCATTTCATAACTGCACCCATCGACACACCTCTGTGATGTGCCCTGACGGTGACAACTACCAATCGTCCAACCTATGTTGCATTGAGTTAAGCTTTAAACGGTGACAAAAAATATACAAATTAAAAAAATATTAGAAAATGCACATAAACAGAAGGAGGAAAAAAAATACCCCAAATTTCACATTAAACGTTTACTTGGACAGTTATCCTAGACTCAACTGCGGAAGTGGTTGCTCTCTGAGAATAAAGTCTTCATTACATAGGCTTTGGGTCAATTCGCAGAACCCCTGGTAAGAGTTTGGGGGCTTCAGATGACCAGAAAGAAAGACTGGTTTTGACCTACACAAATGCATGAGGAACTCCCTCATCCAAAGCTGCCCGGGTTGCTCAGAGAGCCACATGACTGTCCTAGACTGAGGGGGTATCTGGACAAAAGAGGTGTTCCCTCTGGGCTCAGGACTGGCCAGTGGCATTTCCAGAAAGTGAAGCCTTTGCCTTTGTCTGCCCTACACATTAGAAACAGACAAGACCATTGTTTCCCCCAAAATGAAAATGGAAAACAGACTTGATCATAACACATCCAAGAAAAGCACATTTGAACAATTACCCTCATCAACAGCATCATAGCTTACACTTTGGGTCCTCCAATTTCATGCATAACCCAGACCTCAATTCGGGTGATTTTATCCTTCTGGAAGTAGGGAACTTCAAAATCAGCAAAAAAGCTAAAAAATAGGAAAGACATTTTTTGACATCCTAAAGCAATATGAGGCTTTTCCCATTTCATGGTTAATGGATTTACTACACATTACTTTTGTTTTAAAGCTTTGGGGATTATTTATTTAGCTTTCATCTTTAGGCTACTTATTTCATTCATGCATCTGTCAGCTGTTAATGGTGGAACGGCATGGACATGTGTCTGATCACGGCCTCATTCGACTGTTTTGCTCTACCTCAGCTTATATTATAAAAGCAAGCATCACATTGGGGAGTAGGATGATCCTCTTAAGCCTCCATTCAAAACAACCAGACAAACATATTGGCATTCTGTGGTATTTGTTGGTACTGACGTTCTTACCCTTTTACAGGATAGGCTCCTGTTGACTCGGAACCATTCAGCATGACCTGGACCACCCCAGAACTATCCGTTGCATACTGTAAGAAGAAACAAGTATTTTGAGTACCTAAATTGAGACACGTTGCTTTTCAGCTATGCAATGGCCAATTTTTTTAAGTTGACAATTCTCAATCCTGGCAAGAGTGTGATAAATCTGATATTTCATACAGCTAGAAGGGATGCAGACTAGTATACCCATTCATATCAGTCTTGTACACATTTCTGACTCCTACATCTAGACCTCAGGTGTCCCAGGGCCCCTCACTAAGCAGGGGTACCCCATTTTACATAGCAATAAAAATCACAGATTTGAAATACTAACAACAACCATGACATAATACTAACAATAACGACGATTTAGTATCCTCATCTATGACCAATGTTCACTTTTTCTCTGTGCCAGGCAGTGTTATGTCTTTTTGCTTATGGCACAGAGAGAATAAATCAGAATGTTGCGAAGGTGAGAGGTGAGGCTCCAAGGAGTTCAGTAATGACCCGACGACCCAGCCTCTGACCCTTCCTGTCCCATGTTCCCACATCCCGACATGACCTGCATGGATGCCCTTTTCCAGAAAGCATCCACAGCGTTGTTTTCACAATCTTCTGACGTAGGGCAGGATTGGTAATCGAGTCCTAAGGGAAAAACAGACAAACACGTTTCATTCCAAAGACTAGACAGGGGAAAATGAATTAATATTACTTCCTGGCTCCACAGAATACATTTTGCCTGTGTTCTGCACAAGTTGAACATTCACAGTTCTTCCCAGGCAATCTTCCAAGAGCCTGGTGAGTGACCACCCAATCCATGATCCGAAGACACCTGGCATCTTGTTCGACTCAAATGGAAGGCAGGCAGAGAACTGGGCAGCTGGCTCATGAGTGAGCCTAGCCGGCCACTGAGCATCAGAGTGTCAGCTGGGTTATTTCTCTACTGGAACTCTAGTAAAAGAATTTAAAAAAAAAAAGGGGGAAGCCGGGATGGCTCAGTGGGCTAAGTGCTTGCTTTGCAGCCCTGGAGACTGAGGATCGAATCCCAGCTCTGGCCCAGGAGGACCCATATGCTGAACTGCGGTGTGCCCCCAGTTCAGTTCTTGCCGGGGCCTATGTGGGAGGCTCCTGGCCCAGTTCCTGCCCTGCACAGCCCTGTGCCCACCTGTGGAGTGAAACTATATGGAAAACTAATGCTGTCAACTATGGAGACTGCTCTGGGCCCTCCCCCTTCTCTCTGTCTTTCTCTGTCTGTCTCTCTGTTAAAAATAAAGAAAGAAAGAGAGAGAGAGAGGGAGAGAGAGAGAGAGAGAGAGAGAGAGAGAGAGAGAGAGAGAAGAAAGGAAGGAAAGAAGGAAGGAAGGAAGAAAAGAATTAAAAAAAAAAATCTTTGCTTTCCTGGGAGAAGTGTTCTCCAATTAGCCCCAATCTTAGAAGTACAAGAAAAATAGACCAAGCAAGTGATAGTTCTGAGCCAGAAAACAGACATTTTATAGCATTTAAAATATACAAAATGTTCAAATGTATTAACATTTTTTACATTTTACAGATATAATACATCATATATATATATATATATATTATTTGTTTACCATTTACTCTATTTTAAAAAAAGAGACACTGCTAGAGGACAAGTTGTCCTGGGATGAACCAAACGGGGTTAAACGTGCACTACCTGGGGGGAAACGACGTACTTCGGGATGGTGCAAATTTGCCATCTACAATGTTACGAAGGAGTAATCTTCCGATATACGGTTCATTGCACAACTGAAAGGAGAACCATTACCCAAAGTTACTTAAGAGAGTCGTAATTCTTTCTTTGAATTGCACACTCCGGATTTGAAAACAGTTCTTGCAATCATCTCTGCAAGCTCAGGTCCGTTTTTCAGCGATCTGAGGCTCAGAGAGGCCCCACGGATGGTACATGACCCGGAGGACCACAGTGGAACTCTCTAGCATCCCAGAGCTCCTTGGTCAGCTTCTCACAGCCACCGGGATGTTTCCCAGACACCCGGTCAGGGCCGGTGTCTCACTCTGCTCCTGCGCAGTGCCCAGTCCTTCCTGCCTCTGAGCATGCAGAGGGTGGAATGCGTGTCCCTCACAAGGCTCACGCTCCCTGAGGGGATGGGGCAGGCGGCACTTTATCACCAACTCCTAGACTGGAGGTGGGAGGAATGACGTCAGTTGTCACTATCATCAAGGGACTTCAACTTTCACTGTGATTTTAATCTGGAAATATCTGCTGGTGGCCTGGGATGACATTTAAGAGCAGTGTCAGACCCGTCAGAAGAGGGCTGAGATGTGGCCTCTACCACATCAAGAGAGTTAGCCTCCCTCAGCCTCAGTTTCCCTCTCTGGAAAATGAGGATAGAGAGGCCGAGCTGTGCAGGATCGGGAGCCTGACTCTGCTGTTTACGAGCTGTGCACCCCTGAGCAAGTTTCTGAACCTTGCTGTGCCTCAGTTTCCTCAATTGTCGAAGTAGAAATTAGGATGGGACCTAGCCCATGGGGCTGTTGTTGTCTGGTAATATTATTATTAATTATTATGATGACCGCCTACCTCAGAGGACTGAGGGGAGGGGTTGACTGAGATGAATGCCCATGAAAGCCCCTAGCACCCATGGCAAATGCACAGGGAACAAGAACTCTCTCTTCTCATGATGGGTGCGGGAGTCCTACCGGAGGCATTTTTCTGTCGACACCAGCTCAGGAGGTTTGCAGTCCTGCCGTACAAAATGTCGTTCAAGGGTATCAAGCGACGGGCGTTCTCCGCATAGCTGGTGACAAGGAACTGGTTATTTTCCCAGAACAGGGACTACGGAAAAACAAACACAAAATTAAACTATAAAATAAAATCAAAACAGACTTTCTGTCAGGCACAATATCAGAACAAGTCAGGCATCTCATTTCTTTTTTAGCTCTGACCTGCCTCACAACAAACAACTGCTCTTTCTTTGTTTGAAATGACCAGTTTGGAGAGTGCTACCACATCGCTTCCTTTTATTCCAAGGGTATCGTGCAAATGTTACTGAAATGGTTTCCCAGTAAGTACAGTGTGTAGTGTGTGTGTGTGTGTGTGTAGATCCCTGGGTACAAAAGATCAAGGGATCCAGGTTCGAATCTTAACTCTATGATACACTAGATGTGTGACCTTGACCAAGGCATGTAACCTCCCGGTGCCTCAGTTTCCACATCTGTAAAACGGGGATCGTGAACCCTTTCTCTTCGGCCACAGCTGTGGTTATGATGAAATGCAATCACAAAAGGCAATTCCTAAAGTATAAAGAGCCTCACAAATACATTACTTTTGTATCCATAGTTCCCACTATAAAGTCATAGTGTTTTCACGCAACCAGGACATGGATGACAATCCCTGCTCATTCATCAGACCCTCAGTAGTCCACCTGGTTTGTGCCTAGACTGGAAGCTCCCCAGTTGCACCCTCTACCATTAGCACATTGCCCAACACATGGAAGTAGCTCAGTATTTACTGAGTGCAACCAGAACCAGAATCTACGAGAGAAGAGGACAAAATATTTGGCTCTCCTTTTCACTGGCAGGGAGGTGGCAAGGTTCAAAACGCAACATATAAGGGGGACCCCTCCAAAAACCGGAATTCTCTTCTGGAGGGTGGGCCCCTTGGAGTACCGGCTTCTCCTGCTAGGTGGGTGTTCTAGGAACCCGTCTACACCTGTGTACCGGCTGGCCTTGTGAGACGCGGCCTTCTGCTTCAGCAAATTTTCTTTTGGAGGCTCTTTCAACATGTTTGCTCATTTCATAATGGGTGGTTTACATGATCAGCATGTGGCATGACAATGCACCTGCCCACACCCCGCTGAATGTTTTTGACCCAAAACAACAAGACCCCTGTGCCCCACCCTCCCTATTTACCTAATCTTGCCCCACATGAATTTTCTTGTTTGTTCCCCCATGAAAAAAAGTCTTCAAAGGAAAATGTTTTGCTGATGTGGAAAAGCTGAAACAAAAAACGGCAGAAGCACTGAACGGCATCAAAATTGACGAGCACAAAAACTGCTTTGAGCAGCGGGAAACATGTCTCATAATGCAGGGGTGTCCAACCTTGTGGCTTCCCTGGGCCACATTGGGAGAATTGTCTTGGGCCACATATAAAATACACTAACACTAACGATAGCTGATAAGCTAAAAAAAAAAAATAGTCACAAAATAATCTCAAATAATCTCATAATGTTTTAAGAAAGTTTACAAGTTTGTGTTAGACCAGATTCAAAGCCATCCTGGGCTGCATGCGGCCCACGGGTTGCAGGTTGCACAAGCTTGGTGTATTGCATCAAACAGAGTACTTTGAAGGTGACTGGAGTTTAAATATGTAAGAATCAATGCACAATTTTTAATAAATAAATTCCAGGGTTTTTTGTTTTTTTTTGGGGGGGGGGGTCTGCCCTTGTATACTTAAAAATCATGACCTTCCAACTCCACTTACCTGCCCTTATGAGTGAAAAAAAATCAACATTAAGATTTCACAATGAAAAAAATCAGGCTAAGAATTATGATGTCAAAAATGAAAATGCTAGGGGAAGCCGGGATGGCTCAGTGGGTTAAGCGCTCACTTTGCAGCCCCGGGGACTGAGGATTGAATCCTGGCCCCGGCCTGTGCAGACCCATATGCTGAACTGGGGAGCTCCCCCAGTTCAGTTCTCACCAGGTGAGACCCCGGCCCAGTTCCTGCCCTGTGCAGCCCCGCCCACCTGTGGAATGAAACTATGTGGAAAAACCAATGATGTGCAACTATGGAGACTGTTCTGGGCCCTCACCCTTCTCTCCATCTGACTCTCTATTTATCTCTCTCTCTCTCTCTCTCTCTCTCTCTCTCTCTCTGTCAAAAACAATAAATAAATCTTAAAAAAAAAAAAAAGAAAATGCCACCTATTAAAGTCAAGGTGCTGTCCTAAGCAAGCATATTACATAGATTTTCTCATTTTTTTAGACTTTAGAGCGCAGACACTACCCATATGTAGCTTTCTTAAAGAAACGGAAATTGAATAGATGTCATCTTAAGGCCCCTTAAAGGGAGAACAGGCTTTTCTGAGAGGATACTTGAGTTTGAGTGCTTTCTGAATGACTCAAGTGTCGGCCTTCAGGGTCAGTTAGGACAGAATTGGCCGGGGGTGGAGCAGGTCCTGGTGATTCTCCCACTGACTTGCAGTAGGAAGTTTCCTTCTGCCCACACAGGTGGGAAGTCCAGGGCGGCCGGGGCTGGTGAAGCCACCTTCCCATCGCAGAAGCTCCACCAGGGCAAGCGCACTGTGAGTCTGTGGCTGTTTCCGTCACACTGCAGGGTCACGGGAAGCAGTGAAACCCCCACCTCTCTAAAGACAAAGAGCAACGTTTTCTGGAGTCCTGCCCTTACCTTGTCTCTGGGAATGGGGTGCCTGGAGAGGTTCATGAAAAGGTTGTAGTCAGAGGGCAACACCGAGCAGGGGTCCTTATCCAACACCACTTTAAAGGCTTCCCAGATGGCTGTGCAGTTCTTGTCCCTGTGAAAAAAGGACACGTTTGTAAAAGAAAAAGCACATGACGATGTGATGTCTTTCCATTTCTCTCAATGTTCTCCAGGCCACGCCGTCGAGTAAGTCAACTCTGGGGAACTAAGCATCCGAATAAGAGAGGGAATTGCCGTGGCTCCTGCGTGAACCCCGATTCAGAACAGGAGGAAAAAGATAACTTGGGGGGTGGATTTAGAAATCTGCCAGTGGGAGTGTCTCTCAGAAGACACTACCCAAGTTTTTCAGAGCTGGGCGTGAAGTCTTGCCCCAGGCTCACAGAGAGGCGCAGAAAGGGCACTGGGCCAGAAGGCGGCAACTCCAATAAGCTGCACAGGCTACAGCTTCTACGTGCAGACAATGAGGTCCATTGTGGGGCTGGGGCCAGGGCAGCTGGGGCCAGGGCAGCTGGGGCCAATGCGCAGGACCTCGCAGTCAGGAACCAGCGCCAAGTGCTGAGCCAGGGCTGCTGCCCCTCCTGGTAAAGCAGGAAGTACCACCTCCAGTGCAGCCGCAACTCCTGACATCCAATCCAGCTTTCCAAAAACATTGCCCACTGCCTCTGTCCTGCTTTATTTCTTGTACTGGGTGGTGAGTAACATGGGTGTTCCCTGTATGATTCACTGGCTTTTTTTTTTGTCTGAAATGTGTGCTGCTTTAAAAACAACTGGCCCAAGAAAGGGACTATGAAAACAGGAAACAACAAAACAAAAAACCCACAAATGATCCAAAGGCAGAAAATGAGTACGAAGCGCAGCGCTGGCAAAAGCAATGAAAACTTAACACGCTCTCTCTAGATGAGATCTGAAATTTGAATCCCCCCAATACAGGAACTGGTGGGATTCCTGGGTCGGCGGGTTCTGAAGCTTGTCATGTAAGCACACCTCTCCCTAAT
>PVKE010034017.1:0-17612 GCA_004027555.1 Craseonycteris thonglongyai | reverse complement strand
GGGGAAGCCAGGATGGCTCAGTGGGTTGAGCGCTCACTTTGCAGCGCTGGGGACCGAGGATCGAATCCCGGCCCCGGCCCGTGCGGAACCATATGCTGAACTGGGAGCTCCCCCAGTTCAGTTCTCTCTTTGTCTCTGTATCTCTCTCTCTCTCTCTCTCTCTCTCTCTCTCTGTCAAAATTAATAAATAAATAAAAAAAATATATATATATATATTTAAAAAAAAAAGAATTTATGGGAGAGCAATCTGTGAATACTTAATTACCAGGCATCTCCAGTAAATCATCTCAGATAATTCAATGCCCATTTACTTGCAGATTTACAGGTTAAATAAATGCTTACTCTGAATGCTGCTGAGACATGTGGTTGTTTGTTACACAGCATTAATATGGCCATAATATGTGTGAAATTTATTTCATTTGCAAGTATATTTCTATTGTATTTAATTAAATTAAACATTCAAAGAACACAAAGATAATAATTTATATTTATCTGATTTGCCATGATTCTTGATAGTATGCCCAGGATATAGTGATACTCAAGAAATATTGATTGATTTCTGAATATTGATAATTACCAAGTTCAAGACCATTTTGAGAAAAGTATCCTCAAATATTTTTTCTCACATGACATCGGTAATGTTGAAAATTTTTTATTGTGACAATGCAATGGATCTTGCTCTCGAAGTTTGGAATACTCCACGTTCAAGAAATATTAATAATATGATAAATTTGTTCTGGAATTATAGGTATCTTTTCTGATAAATTGGTATGCTTTGTGAACATTTTTCAAAATATAATATATAAACCATCATGTTTCCATTTCTCTCTTTTTAGTCATAACACTCAGAGCCAAATTTAATGTTCAGTAATATCAAGTTTCACATTTCTTTTATCCAAAAACTTCTATCCTCACTTATGTATATATTTTTAATCAATCAACAATTTCATTAGTAACTTAAAAGGTTTTCAAGAGTCAATTGCAAGAATGTTAGAATACAAAATGCTCTGTTTCCTAATTGTTAAATGTTTGTTAAGTATAGTTTTCTGCAGTTACTAGTTTTAAGTAAATTTAATTGAAACATAACATATATACAGAAAAGTGCACAAATCTTAAGTATATTTTTTAAGTGAAGGATTTTATTTATTTATTTATTGTTCACATTAAAATTTTTATTTACATTGACATACAATATTATATTAGTTTCAGGTGTACAACACAGTGGTGAGACATTTGCATAACTTACAGAGTCATCACTATAACTATCCATAGTTATAACACTATTATTGACTGTATGCCCCATGTTGTACTTTTCATCGCTGTGTCTGTTTTGTAAATCTGAATTCATACTTCTTAGTCTCTTCCCAATTTTCATCCATCCTTCCAACCTCCCTCTCATCTGGTAGCCATCAAAATGTTCTCTGTGTCTATGAATCTGTTTCTCTTTTGTTTGCTTGTTTTTGTTCTTTAGATTCCATGTATAAGTGGAATCATATGCCATTTTTCTTTCTTTGTCTGACTTACTATACTCAGCACAATACCTTCCAGGTCCATCCATGTTGTTGCAGATGGCAAGATTTCATTGTTTTTGCTTGTTTGTTTGATGCCTGGGTAATAGTCCATCGTATATATGTACCACCTCTCCATTTCTTTCTACATTCAATATTATTTTTTATTAATTTCAGATGCTAAGCATAGTGGTTGGATATTTATATAGTTTAAAAAGTGATCCTCCTGACTAGTCTAATACCCACCTGGCACTATACATAGTTATTGCCATATCATTCCCATGCTTTACCTTATATCTCAATGACTATGCAATAACTACCAATTTGTAATTCTTAATCCCTTCACCTATTCAGCCTGCCCCAAACCCCTCCCAACTATCACTCCAAGAAATCTAGTACCTATCTGACATCATGCATAGTTATTGCAATATTATCAACTATATTCCTTTTGCTACACCCTGTATCCCCGTGACTACTTTGTAGTAATAAATATGAACTTCTTAGTCTTTTTCCTTTTTTTCCACCCATAATCCCAACACCCCTCCCATCTGGCAACTATCCAAATGTTTTCTATATCTATTACTTTGTTTCTGTTTTTGTTTGTTTGTTTTCTTTAGGTTACACGTATAAGAAAAATCAAATTGCATCTGTCTTTCTCTGTCTGACACTCCACTCAGTACAACACCATCCATGTCTTTATATTGGAGCTTTTAATTCATTTAAATTGAAAATAGTTGTTGATAGCTATTACTTTTAATTATTGATATAATGTAGCTATTGCCATTTTATTATTCATAATTTTGCTTTTTTTTCTGTCATAAGGAAGTCCCTCTAACATTTCTTATAATACTGTTTTGAAGATGATGAACTCATTTAGCTTCTTCTTGTCTGAGAAGCTCTCTATTTGTCTTATTTTAAGTGATAGCTTTGCTGGGTAGAGTAATCTTGGTTGTAGGTTCTTGCTTTTCATCATGTTTAATATTTTCTGCCAGTCCCTTCAGGCCTGCAAAGTTTCTGTTCAGCGATCAGCTGAGAGACTTATGGGAGATCTTTTGTAAGTTTCTAGTTACTTCTTTCTTGCTGATTTAAGATTCTCCCTCTGTATTTAATGTTTGCCCTTTTAATTATAATGGCTTGAGTTCATCTTATTTGAGAATATCTGTGCTTCCTGGGCCTGTATGTCTATTTCCTTCACCAGGTTAGAGAAGTTTTCAGTCATTATTTCTTCAGCTAGGTTCTCAGTTCCTTGCTCAATTCTCTCTCCTCCTTCTTGAAGCTCTATGATGCAAATGTTGTTATGCTTGATGTTGTTCCAGTGGTCTGTTAAACTATCCTCACTTTTTGGACTTTTCATCTATTCTGATTGGGTGTTTTTTACTACATTATCTTCCAAATTGCTGATTCGAACCTCTGCTTCATCTAGTCTTCTGGTGATTCCTTCTTTTACATTTTAAATTTTAATTATTGTGTTTCTTATTTCTGACTATTTCTTTTTAATGATTTCCATGTCTTTCTTCATGCTTGCTAGCTCTTTGTTGAAATTCTCACTAAGTTCCTTCAACGTCCTTATAATCACTGTTTCGAATTCTCTTACTAATAGGTTGTTTGCATCCATCTTATTTAGTGCTTTCTCTGAAGTATTTTGCTGTTCTTTTATTCGGGATGTATCTTGTTGTTTCCTCATTTGGGCAGCCTCTCTGTGCTTGTTTCTATGTATTAGGTAGAGCTGCTACATCTTTCAGTATTGCTGGATAGCCTAATGTAGTAGGTGCCCTATGGAGTTCAGTGGAACAGTCTACCTGGTCACCTGTGCCGGGTGCTCCTGTAGATTCTGGTTTTGTGTCAGTGCTGTGTTTGGAGCTAACCAGCAAAAATCTCAGAGCACACCAAAGCCAGTTGCCTCC
The DNA here is from genome assembly GCA_004027555.1 of Craseonycteris thonglongyai. NCBI lineage: Eukaryota > Metazoa > Chordata > Mammalia > Chiroptera > Craseonycteridae > Craseonycteris > Craseonycteris thonglongyai. The sequence goes on along the minus strand of PVKE010034017.1, from coordinate 14,200 downwards.
CATCTGGAGCCTGTGGGCTCATACAGTTTTCCAAGAAAGGTTGCAATGTGGCTGCTCACCGGAGAACGTGACTCTGGCATTGTAGGATTTGGGTATGGCAGGATCCCAGCGAGTCAGCAGGGTGAAGTGAGCAGAGCTCTCCAGACCAATCAGGCTCAGATTTTGCCTTGTGGGCGGGGAGCTCAACACAGGAAAGATGGTGCCTCTCTGCTGACTGCTCACGAGGAAGACTTCATTCAGGAAAAGTGGCTACTGTCCTCCAGCCTTGCCCCCAAAGCCACATACCTCAGTCTTTCACCCATGTGCTTCCAGGGCCCCCTCCAAGGCACTGTTCCTCTGCTGTAGCCCAGGTGAGTACCTGTGAGTGACTAAGTCTATGCACAGGTACTTTAAGAGTATGTCTGGGTTCCCTGCAGCCTTCTTTGCGACTGGATAGTTGAAATCCTCAGTTATTTTTGTTGTATTGTTTTTGAGAGAGCGAGAGAGAGAAAACTGAACTGGGGGCACTCCCCAGTTCAGCACATGGGTCCACTCGGGCCGGGGCCGGGATTCGATCCTCGATCCCCGGCGCTGCGAAGTGAGCGCCTAACCCACTGAGCCATCCCGGCTTCCCCAAAACCCTCAGTTTTTAACAGCCATATGTCAGAGGGTTCCTCTTTTCATAATCAGACTCTGGGTTGGGGAGTCTGTCCTGAGGCTGGGGTTCCTTGCTTCTCCAGGGGGAACCTCCTTGGCTGAGATATCCCTCCTGATTTTTAACTGCCACATGGAGGTTTGGGGCAAGAGCGATTTGTATCTCCGCCCCTTAGGCCAGTCTCAGCATGGTTTCTTTTTTATATTCTTAAGTTATAAAACTTCTATTCAGCTAGACTTCAGAAGGTTCTCCCGGTTGGTTGTTCTATAATTTAGTTGTGGTTTTAATATGGTTGTGAAACAAAGCAGGCACAGTTTTTACTCCACTATCTTGGATCTTCTTATGTATACATTTTAATGTATACAAAAAGAGCATATTAATTAACTCAGTCCTCTCATCAGGAAACCCAGCATTGTTATCACAGTAGAAATTCTCCTAGGGTTTCTGCCCGGTCATTATACACTTCTCCTCAAAGATTTTTCTAATAGGAATCCCACAGCTAAGTTGGCATGTTTTTAAACTTTATATAAACAAAATGTACTCTTTTTTGACTGTCTTATTTGGTCAGTGTTATGTATGTAAGATTCATCCATATGGTCTTGCATAGCTGCAGTTCATTTATTTTATTATTTTATATCATTTCTTGTGTGAATATGCCATCATTTATTTCTCTATTCTACTTTTGATCGATATTTGTGATGCTGCAGGGCTGGGATTACTATGACTAACACTGATAGGAATACTCATGTGCATTCCTTTGGTAAATATACAAATGAATTTCTGTGGAGCATAAACCCAGGAGTTCAATGACAAAGTAAAAGAGTATGTCTAGGTTCAGCACTCAAAGGTGTTACCAAACAGCTTTTCTCATTTACATTTCCAGCAGCTCTGTGTGAGTTCACCACAGTTCACCACATTCTGGCTGACCCTTGGTTTTACTCATCTATTTATTTTTAGTCATTCTGGTTGGTGTGAAGTGGTACCTCACTGAATTTTAATTTGCATTTTTGGACAAGGCTGAAAAACTTTTCATGTGCCTAATGGCCGTTTGGATATTTTCTTTGGTGAAGTGCCTATATGGACACTCTTGGTGCTTGGCTCCGAACCCCTAGATCATAATGATTGTTTCTGTCCATTTCCCTCTCAGCTTTTGGACACAGTTTCTTCTCATGGTTGTGCCTGAAACTGATTCTCTTCAGAGCACTATCCCTGAGCTTCTAGAACTTGCTTATTCAGGTTTCTGATTTTATTTTATTTTTAATATTTTTTTTGGCAGATTTTATAATGCTAGATTATTCTTGTCTAACAGAAAGAGTTAGGAAGTATTTCCACTTTTTCCAATTGTACAGAAATTTATGTAACATTCTTTCCAGCTTATGAAAAGTCATATGGAAAAAGTACTCTCTTTTAACCTTGAATTCTAAATTTTTCCCATTTTCACATACCACCAAAGGTGATATTTCTTAAATTGGGGTCATTGTATTCCTAAGGTGATCTGTAAGAGTTATGCAAAGACATATGTGAACACATCATGTGCTTTAGGATACCAATTTACGTAAAGACTTGTAAAATTATTTGCATGCTTAAACAAATATGGATGTACTATGGAATAGGAAAAGAAATGCATGTGAAATTTTAAGATAAAACTTGATATCACTTCTGGCTACATCTCTAATTCTCTCTTTTATAGTAAAGGCATTTCGGGGTAGGGGTTTGTAGGAGAAATAAAATAATGTATCTTCCATGTTGACAGAATGGTGTCAGAATAGAAAAAAATGTGTCATTTGTAATAAAAAAAAAGATGTGAGTTTGAATCTTAGGTCTGTCTCTTTCTAGCTATATTACCTCAAGCAATTCATTTAGTTAGTTAGTTAGTTAGTTAGTTAGTTGGTTAATTTTTTTAATGTTTCCATTATAAATTGAATATAGTAAAGAATAATTATATTATAATACATGTACAGTGAGTAGACATAAAAATTACTTCTTGTTAGTTTTACTAATGCTTGGAGTAAAAAGTGACCATCTGGGTCTGGTGCCTGTGCCAAGGATAAAAATGGTAAATGGAGAAGGAAAGATGAAAAGAAATAGAATCTTGAACCCCTGGTTGGGATGGAAGTCACTGGGGTAGAATGTGCATAAAAGTGAGTCATGAATTCTGTGTTCTTTTAGTTGCTGAGCTCTCATGTATGTATTGACTTGCCAATTCTTAACATTTAGGGTAGGTGAATCTTCCAGGCCACCTTACTTTATCTCTTCTTTGAACTTTAGTAGAACCTACCTAATGGTACTAAATATGCACTTGATTACAGAATAATCTGTTTAAAAATATAATTCTTTCCTCTCAAGGAAAAACAAGTTCCCCCAGGAAAAGGACCACCTTTCAACATCTAGGGCAGTATAGTCACAAAGAGATTCAAACTGTCTTGCTCATCATAAAATATTTGAAAAATATGAAACAAATCGAAACACAACATAAAGACTTGATTCTGATACTGTGAGTGAATATTTCCTTCATTATTCAATAGATATTTTTTGAAAAAAAAAAACCAAAATGTGTGGCCCTTCTAATAAGATTTACCTGGGAATGTATTATTTTCGTTGTTGTAAAAAACACCTCCTCTCAAATTGGGTTGCTTGTCCACAAGTTTTCTTCTCTCCCCCACAAAGTACACTGATGTTATTGCAGGGAGCATTGATCTGTTACAAATGCATGAGAAGGCCTTAATTACCTAGTGTGGGCTAGAAATAGATCATTTGATAGCTGTTGTAATGGTAGATTTTTTAAATGAAATTATGCCGAGAAAGTTCTGTGCTGTTCGTTATGAACAAAGAATTTGATCTGACCTTCCATCATTAGCAGAAAGTAATTATTGGGAAACATTCTCCTTGCGTTTTATGTAAGTATGAATGACCAATGATAGGCCTACTGCCTATGACAAAACAGTTCCTTTTGTGGCCTGCTACAGATTGCAAAATTCTGAAAGTCCTTTAAGGGGAATAATGTGTATTTCTAAAGTTTCCTAGGGGAAGCCGGGATGGCTCAGTGAGTTAAGCGCTCACTTTGCAGCGCCGGGGACCGAGCATCGAATCCTGGCCTCCCGGTCCTGGCCGGTGCGGAACCATATGCTGAACTGGGAGCTCCCCCAGTTCAGTTCTCTCTCTCTCTCTCTCTCTCTCTCTCTCTCTCTCTCTCTCTGTCAAAAATAAATAAATAAATAATATATATTTTGGGGAAGCCGGGATGGCTCAGTGGGTTAAGTGCTCACTTTGCAGCGCCGGGGACCAGGGATCGAATCCCGGCCCGGGCCTGCGGGGACCCATATGCTGAACTGGGAGCTCCCCCAGTTCAGTTCTCTCTGTATCTCTCCCACTCTCTGTCAAAAATAAATAAATAAAAATATTAAAAAAAAAAAGTGCTTTAAAAAAAATAAAAAAAATAAAAAAATAAAGTTTTCTTGTTCTAATTCAATTAAGCTATGTGAATAAGTACATATTAGTACATTAATATCTTGTTTATTATTCTATCAATTGGAGTAGATATTGGGAACCAGGGGTTTCATGTGCTTAGGACTAGGACAACATTTCAATATGTTTTATATAGAATTTAAGAGTGAAGAAAGACTTCCTGGGATGCCGGAATGGCTCAGGGGATTAAGTGCTCACTTTGTAGCCCTTGGGTCCAAGGATCGAATCCTGGCCCCAGCCTGTCAAGACTCGTATGTTGAACTGTGGTGTGCCCTCAGTTCAGTTCTTGTTGGGGCCCAGGGAAAGAGGCCCCTGGCCGGGTTCCTGCCCTGCGCAGCCCTGCACTCACCTGTGAAGTGAAACTATTGAAAACTAATGACGTACAACTATGGAGACTGCTCTGTGCCCTCCCCCTTCTCTCTGTTTCTCTCTGTCTGCCTGTCTCTCTGGCTGTCAAATAAATAAATAAATAAATCTAAAAACAAACAAACAAATAACAAAAAACTCCCCTGGCTTTCTATGAAAGCAAGGACACGAGATCTGGATATTTTGGGACCTAAAGAAAGGTGACGAACTAAAGGCAGCATAAACATAGAAGCTTAAGATATTTTCTCTTTGACCATTTTCCCTTAAGTGTAAAAATACCTTCAGTTTAGTAACTTCATTTATCTAAATGTAGAACTGGAAGAAGGAAATCTGCACATTGCTTTAACAGGAATCACCAATTTAAGTTTCTAAAAGCACCATGCAGGTAGCATAAAAGTATGGAGTTAACTTAGGGGCACCAGAGGTGAACTGGACACTATAAGCCCAATAAAATATTTGTTCCATGGACCAAATTCAGATGGTGAGCCAGCCAGTTTGCCTTGCCTGCTTTTTATAATTATTACTCCTTGGGGATGCTGGGATAGCTCAGCGGTTGAGCGCTTACCTCAAAATCATGTGGTCTGGGGTTCAATTCCCAGTGCAAACCCATATGCTAAACTGAGGTGCAACTAGTAACTGCTGGGTGGCAGTGAAGGTTCTCATGTCTCATGAGGGAGATGCCATGTTTGGTTCCTGCCTTGCATGGCCCCACGTCCACCTGTGTGGAATGAAACCATGTCATACCTACTGATGTAAAACGATGGAGGCTGCTCTGGCCCCTGCCCCCTCTATCTCTCTATCTCTATCATCTCTCACTTGCTCTCAAAACAATAAAATAAATCTTAAAAAAATAATAATTTGGGGGTTGCCAGGATGGCTCAGTGGGTTGTGTTCTCTTTGCAGCCCCGAGGTCCAAGGCTTGAGGCCAGGTCGTGGCCCTGACCCCAGCCAGAGCAGATGCACATGCTGTACTGTGGTGTGCTTCTCAAGGGGGAGGGGGGCAGTTTGATTCCTGCTGGGGCAAGCTTCCATGTGAGAGGCCCCTGGTTTGGTCCCTGGATTGTGGGTGTGTGCTTCCCATGTGGGAAGCCCCTGGTCCAGTCCCCACCCTGTGCAGCTCAGCGCCCACCGGTGTGGAATGAAACCATGTCCCAACCAATCATGTGCAACTACGGAGACAGCTCTGGGCCCTCCTCCCTTCCCTCTCTCTGTCTCCATCTCTGTCAAAAATAATAAATCTTATTTAAAAAGTGACAATTTTGGTGCATGGCTTTTGCTATTATTATTACTATTATTATTATCATTACTTCTGGATGAATAAAATTAGACTAGAAACTTTTTTTTCCTGAGTTGAAGAAAAAACTTCATAAAACATCCTACTATTTAAGTCAATATTCATAACATTGGATGCTAAAGTAGAAAGCAGTAAATGGCTTCTGTTGATGTATTACCTAAACCAATTTAAGAAACTTTTAGGGGAAGCTGGGATGGCTCAGTGGGTTAAGCGCTCACTTTGCAGCGCCGGGGACCAGGGATCGAATCCTGGCCCTGGCCCGTGCGGAGCCATATGCTGAACTGGGAGCTCCCCCAGTTCAGTTCTCTCTCTGTCTCTGTATCTCTCTCTCTCTTTCTCTCTCTCTGTGTCAAAAATATAAATAAATAAGAAACTTTTATTAGTAGTCTTCCATATAGTCAAATATCTCAAATATGATTTTGATTAGACGACAAGATAAGAGCACAAGATGCTAAAGTAAAGAAGAGGAGGACTGATATGTTTGATGGATTTGATGTACCTAGACTTTCTAAGGCTACTTGGCATCATCTGATATTTCATGTTCCATGAGGCTGCATTTGAATCAAGAACGGAAACAACTTTGCTTTGCTTTCTAGGAGGCATTTCAACCTTGTTAGTTTCTTTTTCTTTCTTTCAAGCAATCTGTAGCAGATACATGAACTTCTGTGAGCTGCAAATGCTTAGGAATATAATCCAAAGTCTAGCAGAGGTTTTCAAAAATAAATTGATTTATAATTCCACTCCTTTTTTCCTTTCATTTTTTTGTTTGAATAAGTTTTTCCACAATTTAATGTTTTAATACCACTGCTAAATTAATTGTAAACTTCCTTTTCACAAATCTTTCCTTACAGTGAAAGTTTGGATGGGCACTGCAGTGGTTAATATTGAAAATAAAGAGCCATTTGAGGATGTGTATTTATTTATTTTTTTAAGATTTATTTTACTATTTTTGACAGAGAGAGAGACAGTAACTGAGAGAGATAGAGAAAAAGAGAAGGGGGAGGGCCCAGAGCAGTCTCCACAGTTGTAGGTCATTAGTTTTTGATATAGTTTTATTCCACACAGGTGAGCAGGAGGCCACACAGGGCAGGAACTGGGCCAGGGGTTTCCCACGTGGGAGGCATACCCCCATGATCTGGGGGCCAAACCAGGAGGCCTTTTACATAGGAAACTCACCCCGGCAAGAAATGAATTGGGGCTACACCCCAATTCAGCATATGGGTCTGCACAGGCCGGGACCAGGATTCGATCCTCGGTCTCCAGGGCTGCAAAAGAATGTTTTTTGAAAAAGTAATTCACTGTGATTCCCCTGTGTTTATTTGCTGTTTTTTGATATTTCAAAATCTTATGTGTAAGTATGGAAATCTTCACCACAGATTTTGTTATTTACATGGTAACATCATATTTTAGTAAAGTCACTAGTATGAGCTATGTTGATGGGTTAACTGACATCTTCAGAGCATCATAAACCAGGAATCAATGGAATCGGTCTGGATTGAATTTTTAACCTTATGTTTTCATTTTTCTATACATGAATTTTCCTACATACAAGCTTCACTTTTAGTTCTAATCATAGTAGTTTCCAAGAAATGTTTCCTCAAAACTTAAACTGTCTGAAAAACAAATAATCTGATTTCTTTGTGGTATCCCTACTGAACTAGGAAAATTATTTTTCATTTTCTTCTGTGGTATTATTGAACAGGGCTCAGTGATTTGCCATGAAATCTCATGGCTCTGTCAAATGTGAAAGTGTGGTGGTATTAAGTATCTTCAGATCCTAAGTTAACTTAGCATCAAGACTTACAATTTTGGCACTTCAAAAACCCAGATGGCCTGTAAAGTCTCAAAAAGTTTAACATTTTCTGACCTTCTGTGGTTGAAAAATAATTGTCCTGGAAGCCAAAATACGTGGGTTCTAATCTTGGCTCTATCACTAACCAGCTGTATACATTTGGATAAGTTATTTTTCTTCAACGAGCTAGGCTTTTCTCCACTATAAAATAAAGAAATTAAGCTAAATGATTTCACAGATTCATTCCAGTCTAATCCCATGTTATGCAAGTGATCTCTGGGTTCAGATTCTAGATTTATCACTCGCTAGCCAAGCCTCCTAGTAGGGTAAATTAAATTTTCTGTTTCTCAGTTTTATTACTGGTGAAGTGGGTTTAATAACAATACAGTGTGAAGAATAAATGAGTCATGTATAGAGCTTAGCACATAATTAGTGTTCAATAATGGGTACCTATTATCATTGTGATTCTGGGACTAGCAAAGTAAGGACAAAATTTGAATCAAATCACTTGTACTTGAGGCTTATATTCTCCATTGACTGTGTGACCATACAAGAACTCATTTAATTTTAGAAAAACAATATCTGCACTCTCTTTAACCTCTCCTATTTAAAATTAAGGTAAATTAATAGCAAAACAAAAGAATTCGGAGCCTTAAGGAGTCTGAGTGTTATACAAACAAAGAAATGGTGCTATCATCACTATCTTTATGTTCTTAAAAACAAGTATTTGTCAGGATTCTACCATAGTTAAATCACATTTCATTGCAGAGAGGGTGTGTGGTGGGTGTTAGAAGAACAAATTCATCTGTAGACCTTGAAAGGTTTATACTAAATGAGATGGCACTTTTAACTTTAGACTAACATTAACGCGGTCTTTATTAAAAAATAGAAAATCTATGAGCTTTTTAAATGAAAAAACCCAAACATACACTGAATGTAAATATTATAGGCATTTCTTATGACTCTTAAGAAGAGGTTCTTAGGCCCGTCTTTGGTGTCTACTTCAATGGTGGTTGTCGATCTGGATTTTTGTGAAAGGCAAAGAGTAAATAGGCAAGGACAGCACTAAAAAAATCTAGTTACCTGGATATTTAAATACAAATAATACAGAAAATTATATAATGAAAAAGTAACTGTTCCCTACTCTGTCCTCCATTCTTAGCTCTACTCCTCAGAAGTAACTACTTATTTTTTTTATTGTTAAATTTATTGGGGTGACATTGGTTAGCAAAAATTATATAGGTACAATTCTACAGTACTTCGTCTTTGTGTTACAATGTGTGTTCACCACCCAGAGTCAACTTTCTTTCTATTACTATATGGTGATAAAAGCAACTATTTCTAATTGTCTTACTACTTAGTTCATCTAGTACTTGTCCCTATAACTCTATTAACTATGTTACTATAACTACTGCTTGATATATTGACTTTAGAAATTATTTTAAAATATGCCTCCTATTAAATGAGATGCAAATTTATTCACCCATCTTTCTACACAACTTATTGCTAATATGTGTTTTGTTACTCTTTATTTCTTCACTTCAACTTCAACCACATAATTTAAACATTTATTTTTTATTCTATCAGTCATATAGAATACTTTATTCTCTCCTCTGTAAGATGAGGACACAATTCCTTTGCTTATTCTCCTCACTTCTTCCTGGAAATTTATAATAATCTACAAATGGTGGTCAAGAAAATTATGGAAAGGGAGTTATCAGAGAGGTGGGAGTACTGGTGTCTGCAGTTTGATTGTGTGACTTTTTATTAGTGTATGCGCCAAATTTCAGTCTACTTGTGTCCATGTTTTTTCAGATACCACTGAAGAAGCACATCAAATGTGAAGAAAACCCCAAGTATAGGTAAATTGAATTTTGTGCTGTCATTAAGTTCCTCACAAAACAAGAGAAAACACTTCAAACCATTTTGGAAGAGATGTTAGTGTTTTACAGACTGTTGCCCCAGGAAATCCATAGTTCACAAGTGGCCTAGCCTTTTCAAGAAAGGCAGAGAATTGACTGAAGACAACCTCCATCCAGGATGCTCTGTTGAGGACACTCACTCAGACATTGTCAAAAAAATTGAAAACTTGTAGTGCAAGATGTCAGACAGAATAAAAAGCAGCTTGCAGAAATGGTTGAAGTACCACCTACAACCATTTTGAATAATCTCCATCAGTGTCTAAGGATATTAAAAGTCAGTGCAAGATGAGTACCAAGAACACTCACACTGCTTCCAAAACTACAACACATCAAGTGTTTATAACAATTTTTGGACCTCTGCAGCGGTAACAAAGATGAAGTTTTCAACTGGGTTGTCATTGGAGATGAAACTTGGTTTCATCCTAATGAGCCTGAGTCAAAGCAGGAGTCCATGCAGTGGCATGAAAAGGGCGCATCACCCCTAAGGGGTTCAAGGTGCCCCAATCAGCTGAAAAATCATGGCTACTGTTTTTTGGGATACAGAGGGTATCCTGCTGATTGATTACAAAGATAAGGGTGTCACAACAACTAGAGAGTACTATTCCAATCTGCTAAAACAATTCAAAGAATTTGTGAAGGAGACAAGAAGAGGAAAACGGACCAGGGGGTGGGTTGGAGGTGGGTGAGTGGTGGTGCTACTTTTGCATGACAATGTGCCTGCATTGGATACACTTCATGACTGTGGCATCCAAACCTTAAACCACCCTCCCTACAATCCAGACCTAGCTTCATCTGATTATTATTTGTTCCCAATATGAACCAACAGCTTTGGGGAAGGAAGTTTACAGATAACAAAGAGATTAAAGCTACAATTCTGAGGGCAAAAACAAAATTTCTTTTTACCTCGAGGGAATAAATAAACTTGTTAAAAGCTCTGAAAAGTGTATGATAGTTAAGGGGAAATATATTGAAAAGGAAAATAATAATTTATTTTTTATTTCTCTTATCCTTCATTCCTCACATTTTTTTTGACCACCCCTTGTATTCACAGTCAAATTTGAAGACTTGCATGATTTGTCCATAAATTAATACTAAAAGTTAAGAAAAAAGGAAAATTGTGCTTACTTCATTATGAGAAGTACAGTTCATGATGCACCCAAATAGTTTACAAAAAGTATACATACTTTTCTACAGTTTTAACATCACAAACCCTATGACTCACAAAATATATGTAGCTTGATATCAAGTTCAAGTTTATTTTATTAATTTATTTTTTTGGTTTATATTTCACCAATCACACAAACTCATACTTCTGTGCTATAGTTTGCCTCTCATTTGGACCATGATTCTCTTTAATAGTTATATATATTTTCCTTTAAATTCTGATTGCTTTATTTTATTCTTTTTTAGTGTAGGATTTTTCAAAGTATCATGGATGAATATTAAAAGCATGGTACTCTCTTGGTCAGAGGTATGGTGGCTCTCTATCAAATAATTATTTTATACAGCGGTATGAAAAACTGTTTTCTTATTGCCCTGATAACTGGATGCTGAAGAAGGCCAGGGTATGGGGGCCAAAAATAAGACACAAGAGCAGTACTTGAATTCTGGGCTCCACTAGCATCTTAACACCATGATGATTGAATACTAACTTAATTGCTCTGTGTACCGTCACCATTCTGCCTATCAAAAATAGTTTAATAACTCTTAAGTAACTATATCTGAAAGATTGGGGTAAAAGTATGTTCCAGGGGACACCACTGTGAAATCTTTAATGCTAAAGCTATTACAATAATAACGAGATGCCTAGGGGGCTTGCTGTTAGTTCACAAGGCAGCCATACCAATATTTTTATCTCCTGGGACTTTTGAACTTGAATTACTTTGGGCACAACCATAGGGAGCATCTTTACTTCTGATCTCCGAGGTCTTTGTTTTGTCCCGGACCTTTTTAGAATGTCTAATTGAATGATCTCATCTCAAACCTTTCTAGAATGCCTCATTAAATGATCTTTGAGAAGAAAGTGATGAATTAGATGAAGATCACAGATGTCTGATTTATATTTGCCTCTTGAATTGGAAGGATGTTTAAACATAGTAAATATGCCAGATGGTATATGTTTCTGACTGATACATTGTGGGATCATTAGAGACAGAAACACAGGTTGCTTCCTGCCTGCAGTGGCAGTGGGTGGGTGGGATGGTGGATAGGATTGAATATACTCTAAAATATGTCACAATTTAATGGCTGAAGCAGGATCTGATTGTACTGGTCATGGGTAAAAAGATTTTACAGTTTCTCTTGCTCAGCTGTGCCCAGTGATGCCCACTGGAGGTTTGAGCACAGGAATTGAGATACGCCTCTGCTCTTTCTGAGGGAGAGTCCTTGTTTGACAGTCTTCTCTGAATACCAAGGTTTGGAAAGCACATACACAGAGTACAGAGAGAGAAATGCTTAGCACACTTAGTCAAATAGGATGTCTGAATGGTTTTCAATGTAATTCTGTCAGGCCAAGAAAGGAGATGAATAACTATTCAAGTTCCTACTAGTACAATGACTCTTGATCTGAGAAGTCTATTGTGGATCACTAGGAAGGAGTATAAAAATGGGTCCCAACTTTACCTAGGTCAGAATGCAAAGTTTTAAAGGTGGACTTTGCTACCACTGTTGCCTGCCCTCTTATTGTTAAATTCATTATTCACCCACACATGGCCCAATTCCATGTAAAGAAGTGTCCTATTTTAAAAAGTTAAATGGATTGAGGTTAGTCAGTTGAATACCATAGAGACCTTTAGTATAGAAGCAATAGAACAAACAAGAATTTTCTTACAAATGTGAAGTAAATTAATAACGTTTTCTGGGCAATAGGTAAGATTATTCATTCCGAAATTGCGTAGACTGAGAATCGTGTGTGTGTGTGTGTGTGTGTGTGTGTGTATACGCATCTGAGGGACTTGATTGTGTAAAAGGGACTTATTATGCATAAATTTAGGGACAAAAAGTCAGACCAGTAGGTAGCTATGAGAAATATCATAGGCAAATTAATGTGTGCTATTTTTAGCAAACGTACAATACAAGGAAATACTTTTATGCAATAATTTACTTCCTGACCCTCATATAGTGCTGGTGGGAATGTAAATTGGTATAACCAATATGGAAGGCAGAGTGGAGATTCCTCAAAAACTTAGGAATGAAATTGCCTTATGACCCAGCATTCCCTCTCCTGGGTATCTACCCAAAAAACCTGAAAACCATAATCCTCTAAGATATATGTACCCCAATGTTCATTGCAGCACTATTCACGGTGGCCAAGTGATGAAATCAACCAAAGTGTCCTCTGATAGATGACTGGATAAAGAAGCTGTGGTACATTTACACAATGGAATACTATTTAGCAATAAGAAAAGATGAAATACAACAATTTGTGAGAACATGGATGGACCTTGAAAACATCTTATTAAGTGAAATAAGTCAGACTGAAAGAGTCAAGAAACATATGACCTCACTTATAGGTGGAATATAAAACCGAAAGTAACAAAGAAACAAAAACTCATGGGCATAGTCAATAGTTTAGTGTTTACCTGAGGGTAAGGTGGGTGGTAGGTAGGAGAGCTGATAGGGGGAGTAGGGAGGGGACATCAAATATATGGTTATGGAAAGAGCTGATTCTGGGTGGTGAGCACATAATGTGATATATAGACAATGTAATGTAGAATTGTATACCTGGAAACAATCTAATTGATATCAATCAATGTCACCCCAAGAAATTTAACAATTGAAAAATAATAATAATTTAGTTCCTGGTTTTGCCTTATTTTCCCTTCTATTTTCTCTCATTTTTACACTTGTTTAATTTAAATTTTATTTTCCCCTATTTAATTGTGTACATTTTTCTCAGTAATGAGACAGTGTTAAATAAACACATACATAAATAACCAGTGCATGCAACCTTCAGGGTTGTAGATTTTCACTCAAACAAACAAACAAACAAACAAACAAACAACTTACTAGTAGCATGGCAGAAACTGTTGGTTGTCACACAATATACCCTTAAAACAATGATGCAGGTATTGAGGCCTTTGGGGAGTTTCAAAGATTTAGTAATGTCTTTCACGATGATACAAAATTTTAAAGAATGTCCTATTCCTTGTGAATTTGTAGTATAATGATAAAGAAAAACTTTTTGGATTGTAAAACTAAGTGAAAAGGAAAGATATACCATCAAGATTACTTCTTGGACATAACATTGCTAATTTATGTTATTTCTGCTAAAAAGGGAAATAAGGCTGACTTTTCCAAATGCTTCTAAACTGCCTAAATTATAATCACCAATTATTATGCTTAGAATTTTGAAGATGGCTGTTTTAAATGGAACGTGTTTTACATCAGCTCATTTATGTTGCTGACCAGAAGATGGAGGCGGAAGAAAATTGAAGGACTTGACTGACCACAGTGGCGGCCAATCAGTAGTCAAGACAGGAAATAGATTTCAGCTTTCTATCATTCAGGATAATTTACCACTCATCGAAATATGCTTATGATGATACCTACTAAGAAGTGATCAAGTTATAATTAGTTGGATACATATCTGAAAGGACCATTTAGATAAGCCTTTTATAAAACAATTAAGATAAATTCAAGCAATTTCTGCAATTTCTGCTATTTGGAGACATGCAATCTCATTTCAAACTGGCATTTAAGGGACTATACACACATTTCACAAATAG
>PVKE010034016.1:0-17619 GCA_004027555.1 Craseonycteris thonglongyai | reverse complement strand
ACCCATCACCATGTTTCTCTCCAAGGTAAAGCCCCCGGCTCTCCCGTCAGCGCCTCCAGCAGAAGAGTCTCCGAGGGAGCCTAACGCTTCTACGAGTCACGTGACAGCCTCTCCTCCGCCCCCCACACAAGACTCTTCGCCTCTCTCAGAAAGCAATGTTGATTCATGTTTATTACTGTATAAGGTTTTGTCATTAACCTTATTAATTAGCACTGACACGTTTAAGTAAATATGTCTACTGTTGTAATTTTTGTCTTAAATGAGTAAAGTATGAATACTGTTTACATATTTAAAACATTCTTGTACCCGCATACACCAAAACTCCTAGGGGCAAATCCTACTTCGCGGTTTTTCAGCTTTCGCGGAAGGTTCTGGTCCCCATTAACCACGAAAAATGAGGGATCACTGTATATCCTTATTTCATCTTCACACAAATGCCATGATGCAGCTATTATCTCATTTTTTTTTAAGTTTTATTTTATTCTTTTTGAGAGAGAGAGAGAGAGAGAGAGAGAGAGAGAGAGAGAGAGAGAGAGAGAGAGAGAGAGAGAGAAGGGGATGGGCCAGAGCAGTCTCCAGAGCTATACATCATCAGTTTTCAACATAATTTCTTTCGACAGGGGGGCACTAGGCAGGAACTGGGCAGGGGGCCTCCAGCATGGGAGGCGTGCCCCTGTGAGTGGGAGCCTTCTACATGAAAGGCATGCCCTGAGCAGGAGCCGAACTAGGGGCTTCCCACATGAGAAGCTTGTTCTGGGAATCAAACTGGGGTGGGAAACACACCCCAGTTTAGCATATGAGTCCACACGGGTCTGGCCGGGACTGGGACTGCAATCGATCCTTGGACCCCGGGGCTGCAATGCAAGTGCTCAACCCACTGAGCCATCCCAGCTTCCCCTAACTTTCTAAGAATTGGAAGCTTAAAGATGTTAGACTCTTGCCTAAGATCACATGACTGGGAAAGTATGAAATTGAGATTTGAAACTAGATAGTCAGACTTTAAAACAAGTAGTATTAAAATATGAGTACACATATGCCCTTTTCCCAGATAAACTGGTTATGTATACAATTCCTAAAATATTTAAAATATTTTATGAAAATAAAACACATATGTATTTAACTAATCGATATCTATATATTTCAGGTTACCATATCAACAGACTTACTGCATTTGCAAATGCTTGAATAATAGAATGCAATAAAAAATATTTTGTCTTCCATCGTAGTTTTTTCTCTCAAGGGAAGTGCTGTATCCCCTTAAGAAAAGTCTGACATTCTAAACTCTATCTCAGCACCTGCTTCTGAAGAAGTCAGCTGTTCAAGGCAGGTAATGAACTAAAGACTGCAGAACTGATACGGCCATCACTTAGTAAATTTTTCTTTTTAATCAGTGTGATATGAAAATGCCTAAAATCTCCCCCAATGATCTTCATTTCCTGTTATTCACACCCTTGTGTCACCTGCCCACCTTGAATTTTAGATGAATCTAGTGACTTTCTTCAACCAATACAACATGGCAAAGTTCAAGGGATATCACATCTGTACCTAAGTCACAAAGGATAGTGACTTCATCTGCTAGCAGACTTGTTTGCCTTCTTGACATGCACAAAAGCTACCATGTTGGAGAAACCCACAGAGCATGAACTTGGGGGGCAGCCTTCAGTCTTTAGCCAGTGGGGATTTGAGGTCTATGGCCCAAGAACCTGCAAGGAACTAAATCCTACCAACAGTCATTTGTTATTGGAAGTGAATTATTTCCCAGTTGAGCTTTAGATTTAGTATAGTGCAACCACCACCTTATTGCAGCCTATGAGAGACCCTGAAACAGAAGGTGCATGAAGTATATTCCTGGATTCATGATCCACAGAAACTGTGAGATACGTAATAAATGTGTGTTGTACCACTCCAAGTTCTGTGGTCATTTGTTAAACAGCAGAATGAAACTAATACAGAGGGGAAGAAAAAAAAATATATATATATGAATGTTTGTGTGTACGTATGTCCATATGTATTTTTAGGATGATAAGGCAGAGATGTAGAAGGCTATTGTCACTGTTGATCTTGGCTTTTTATTATCAATGCAGTTCATAGACAATAGGAAAACTAATTTTACTAAATCAAAGATTTCGTTGTGCTGGGATGAGTTAACCTAAATTTTCTATGCTATAAATTTCTTCATTGTAAAGGAGAATTCAATTTCTCTCTCTGTCCATTGTTGGCTTCACAGGAACTAAGCAAAGCGCTTTTTGATTAGAGGGAGAGTTTTCTCATGGTAATCTATGAAAATCATGAGGAAATACACTCTAAGAATAAAGAAAATTTAGCATGATTGAACCACCTGGCCAACAGCTGGGTGTGTGCCTCTCAAATATTTTCCTGAAATAATTAAGAGGGCACATTCTGAAGAGAAGAGCAGTACATACTCTCTCACTGTGGTAAGAGATACACAAGTCTCAGATGATGCAATATGATGCTAAATTCTATCTTTAGACAACCCATCTATTTCACAGTCCTAAACAGAAAGAATGATGACTGGTCATCACAGCCTTTTATATCCAGGGGGCTTACGCTGAAGATCCTGGAGGAGCTCCAAAACTTTCTGATTACAACTGAGGAGACAATTTGAGAGCATTTGACTGTCATTAAAGATTAATAAAATGCAAAACACTCATTTTTGGCATACTGAAATGTGAAAGAGCAAAGCAAAGTCATGGTAGCAAACTGGACACCAGGGTTTCTTGAGGAAGAGAATTAGACTGAGTGAAGCTACATGTTCCAAAGAAAAAGGGAAAAATGTACATATATATTTTTTCTAATTATTTTTTGTCATGGTAATGTTTACATAATTATGCTAGTAGGGCATATTATTCATCTTTCTCTATAATAATAATAATATAGCCAAAGTATTATACATGAAAATATACTAAGTAGTCTCAGATAAAAAGTAAAGTTATATCACAGAATAATGTTTTAAGTAATCTATGATGAAACTTAAATTGAGAAATAATTCCTATCATTCTACTATTTTTTCTAGATTTTATCAAAGAAAATCTAAATGTGGGGAAGCTGGGATAGCTCAGTGGGTTAAGTGCTTACTTTGCAGGCCCAGGGACAAAGTATCAAATCCCGGCCCCGGCCTGTGTGGGCCCATATGCTGGACTGGGGAGTGTCCCCAGTTCAGTTCTCACTGGAGTGAAGACCATGGCCCAGTTCCTGCCCTGTGCAGCCCCGCAACCCCCTGTGGAATGAAACTATGTGGAAAAACTGATGATGTGCAGCTATGGAGACTGTTCTGGGCCCTCCCCTTTCTCTCTGTCTCTGTCTTTGTGTATATATATATATATATATATATATATATATATATATATATATATATATATGTATATATATATATTTGTCAAAAACAATAAAAAAATCTAAATGTGGAGGAGTAAATACTATACAGGTATTTTATTCTCAGTGATGTATCATAAATTCTAGAAGGAATTTTCCATGTACATTTTTTCTTGCTACAAATTAGGTCTCAGGCTCTAGCACTTCATTTTAACCACTAAACTATTCAGGCAAGTCTGAAATATAGTTGCTGAAACTTGATTTTTTAAATTCTCATTTTTTGAAAAGTCTTTATTGAGTTCCTAATAAAGAAATGCAGCACTACTGAGTATTAAATATTACCTTAGAGCTAAAAATTAATAATACAATTGTAACTATTTTCTGAGCTGAGAAATACAGAAACACATAGAAGAACATAAATGCTCACATCAGGTGATAGGCAGTCCAGGTACCAAATTGATGCTTTAATGGGGTATATTTTTGCATGGATCGATGATTTCTAAAACACACTAATGAAATGAATACAGACATTAGTACTGCACATCCATTAGATGTTCCACTTTTGATAAAATAGATAGAGGAACATAACTAGTTCTTTGGCAGAACTGTAAATATATGGTCAGTCTTTGCCAGTCTTGTCTTAATTCCACAGCACATAATTGTATCTCAGCGACAAGTCAATAGACAATATTCATATGAGCTATTTCTCATTATTTATCAGGTTGAAATATTTCATAATGATAGTGTTTCTATCCACATTTACTCTTCAGTATTACAGAATTTGAAATGAAAAATAAGTATTGAAATTTAATGCAGCCTATTGCTATTAGTTTATATTATGATCAGACCTGGATATGCAATGTTTCCTGTGCTTCTGAACTTAATGAATGCATTTTTAACAATTTCTTAACAGGTATGACATAAGAAACTTTCAAAGTAATCAATTTGTAAAATTGATTTTTGTGCTTTTGAGAAGGATACATCACCTTCTTTGAACAGGTAAAACACAGAAAGACTTGGTTAATTGTAAGTAGGGAGACCCCATGGCCCTGTTCATTCATTTCCATCTGTTATCTCAGTATAATGAAGTAACCCACTTCACACTTAAATATGTTTGGTTAGGAAGACAAATTGTGTAGTTATCCTAGAGTAAATCAGTCTGAGAACAAAGTGAGAATTACTCTTTCCTTTTCAAGTAACATAAAGGATAAATTTACACGAAAACCAAATTCTTACACATTTATTTCAATATTAATTAATGCATACAGCAATTAAATTATAGATTTAATAAATATTGTCTCTATAAGCCAAGCACAATGCTAGGAACTTGCTAATCACTAGTGATATACGTACTAGAGGGAGGATGGTAATGCTAGTATAGTTTTTACATTTCACGGAATACCTATGTAAGGGCAGAGAGCACGTCGATCTATCTAGATAACAGAACTGAAAATGAATGGAAAGCATTTACTACTGAACTAAATCAGAAGTTACCCCTACAAGCTCCAAAGTAAAAATAACAATGTCTACACATGGTGTCTGCATCTTCTTAGAAAAAAATCACAGGAAACAGCAGGACATCTGGAGATCCTGAGAACTGGAGAACCCCAAATAACCAATAGGATTTTCACTAGAAAGTTAGTTACGCTAGTCAGAGAAAGTCAACTAAATGGAGAGGTTGGAGTGTTTCCCTTCTTCAACAGAAAGTAAGAACAACGTATATGATAGTATTCAATCTAGAGCCACTGTCCCCATGAATTCTTTGAACTGCCCTACCAACCTTGGTTCCTTTCCAATTCAGCATCCAAAATGAAGAGAAATAAATGGGGATGAACTTTAACTGAGTATATAAAGGAAACGGTAGACACAAGTCTATCTCCTTTAAGAAGTCCTCAACTTCTTTTTCAGAACATTCCAGGAGTGCCTGAGAAATGCAAACTCTTTCAGTTTTCTTTTTACTGATAAAGTTTGTGCCCACCTGGCACGAACTTTGCAGAATCCAAGAACACTAATAAAATATCCCACTCCTCAGAAATTCCTAGTTTACCAGCAATTCCTAATTTACCAGCAATTGTTTGATGAAACCATTTCCACAGATCAGTTTTTCAATGAGATCTTGATGAAGCTGATTACTTGCAGCCATAGGCTTTCCACATCATGGTTTCCCTGCTTCACTTCTCCATCTGTGAACCATTTTAACTCACATCTTACAGTATTCACATCAACCCACTAATGGCCATAAATTGCTTGCATTTCTCTGTGAATTTCAATTGGAGGAAATTTTTCCACTGTTAAGAATTCATTAACAGCATATTGTTTGAACTAAATATCTAAACACTCTCCTATATTGATGTGCACTAGGTGAAAAATGTAAGCATCTGTGTGTACAAGGTCAAGAATGATGAAGGGGAGAGACAGTGTGACCACACAAAACTAGTTATATCCAGAGATGTCTAATGTAATGAAAATATTACAGTGGAGACAAAATTTATCAGCCCTCCCTAGTATAATATTAAACATTAGCATAATACAGAATGCCTTCAAAAATAGAAGGCAAGGGGAAGTCGGGATGGCTCAGTGGGTTGAGCGCTCACTTTGCAGCGCTGGGGACCAGGTATCTAGTCCCGGCCCCGGCCCATGCGGAACCATATGCTGAACTGGGAGCTCCCCCAGTTCAGTTCTCTCTCTGTCTCTGTCTCTGTATCTCTCTCTCTCTCTCTCTCTCTCTGTCAAAAATAAATAATAAAATATATATTAAAAAAAAAAAAAGAAAATAAAAGAAAAAATAGAAGGCAAGGCTGACCAAAACTAAAATAAAATCAAGAGATTTAAAAAAAGATATGAGAGAAATTGATAAGATTGAATTTTCTAAAAAGATAGCCAACATATGGATAATAGAAGTATTTGAGGAATAAAAATGACTTTGTAGAACAGAAGAAACAAAAACTAAACTCATTTTTAAAGTTTTCTAAAAAAAAAACTACATATAGAAGGAACACATCATGTACTAGATAATACTAACACAGAAAATCAATACTAACTAAAATCTGAACTACTGAAGTGTAAACATTAAAAAAGAATAAGTCACTAGATGAAATAGCTAGTGATTTATAAGGAATATAAAATTAAATTATCATTAGTTCTTTTTAGTAGTGATAGTTTAAATCAGAGAAAAGTGAAGTATTTAAAACATTCAAGGGAAGGAAAGGTAGTAAAATCACTCTGAGGTCAAGTGGTAGACAACTGGGAAGAAAAACCAGAGTTTCTCTATTACACAGAAGTGTACATATACAATAATATGCAGAAATGGACACACACCAACACATTCATGCACCCACATGTTCACATATTACACACTGTACAAAGAGTTAAGAGGGTTTGTTTTTTTTTCTCATTGATTTTTATTTTTGAATTATACTTGACATATATTATATTGGTTTCAGGTGTACAACATAATGATGAGATATTTATCTAACTTACAAAATCCTTATTCTGATACATCTGGTTCCCATTTGATACCATATATAGTTATTACAATGTTATTGACTGTGTATCCTATGCTGTATTTTATATCCCTGTGACTATTTTGTGATTATGAATTTGTACTTTTTGATTTTTTCCCCTTTTCATCCACCCCTCCGCCCTCCTTCCATTACCCCAACAAATCTAGTACCCACCTGATGCCACCCATAGTTATTGCAACATTGTTGACTATATCCCCATAGCTATTACTTTGTAATTACCAACTGAACTTCCTAATCCTCCTTATATTACTACCTCCCCCAATCCTCCTCCCTGTATTCATAGATACAGAAAATAAACCAAATATTGACTATATCTATGAATCTGTCCCTGTTCTGTTTATTTTCTTCTTTAGATTTCACCTATAAGCAAAATCCACTTGCATTTGTCTTCCTGTGTTTGACAATCCACTCAGTATAATACCCTACATGTCTGTTGATTGGAGCTTTTAATTTATTTAAATTGAAGGTAATTGTTGATGTGTAACTATTTGCCATTTTATTATTCATAATTTGCTTTTACTCCTTGTCTTAAAGTGGTCTCTCTAACATTCCTTGTAATACTAGTTTGGTGGTGATGAATTCCTTTAGCTTTTTCTTTTCTGGGAAGGTTTTCATTTGTCTTTCAGTTTTGAATGATAGCCTTGCTGGGTTCTTGCTTTTCATCATGTTGAATATTTTCTGCCATTCCCTTCTGGCCTGCAAAGTGTCTGTTGAGAAATCAACTAACAGTCTTATGATAGCTCCCTTATAAGCTACTAGTTGCTTCTCTCTTGCTGCTTTTAGGACTCTCTCTTTGTCTTAAACCTTGGCCATTTTAATTACAGTGTGTCTTGGGTGTGGGCCTATTTGGGTTTTTCTTGTTCGGGCCTTTCTGTGCTGCTTAGGCTTGAATAACTATTTCCTTTGCCAGGTAAGGGAAGTTTCAGTCATTATTTCTTCAATTAGGTTCTCAATTTCTTGCTTTGTCTCTTCTTCTGCTGGTACTCCTATGAAGCAAGAGTTGTTACACTTGATGTCCCAGAGATACCTTAAGCTATCCTCATTTTTTGGATTCTTTTTGCTGTTCTGAATGAATGTTTTCTGCTACTTCATCTTTCAATCCATTGATTTGATCTTCTGCTCCATCTCATCTGCTAGTGATTCCTTCTATTGCATTCTGAATTTTAGTTATTTTATTCTCGATTTCTGACTGGTCCTTTCTCATCATTTCTATGTCCTTTTGGCTTGCTGTCTCTCTGTTGAAGTGTTCACTAAGTTCCTTGAGCATTTTTATAAAGCCTCATTTTGAGCTCTGTGTCTGATAGGTTGCTTGCCTCCATCTTGTTTAGTTCTTCTTCTGCAATTTTCTGTTTTTCTTTTATTTGAGACACCTTTCTCTTTGCTCATTGTGGATGCCTGTTTCTATGTATTAGGTAGATCTGCTATGTCCCCCAGTATTGTTGGATAGCCTTATATAGTAAGTGCCCTGTGGGACCCTGGCATTGTCTCCCTGGTCACCTGCACTAGGTATTCTTGTAGATTCTGCTTTGGTGCCAATGTTGTGCCTGCAGCTATTCCACATAAGTCTCAGAGAACACCAATGCCGGTTGCCACCTGCCTGGGATGTGCAGAGTTAAATAGTTTTCCAAGAAAGATTGCAATAAATGGGGGTTGGGGGGTGGCGGCTCACCTGAGAAAACGCTTCCGGCAATGGTGGAGTTGGGTGAAGCAGAGTCACAGTGAGACAGATGGGTGGAGTGACTGGAGCTCTCCAGACTGATCAGGTTAAGATTTGGCCACGTGGGGTGTGGGCACAACATAGGAAAGATGCTTCCCACCAGCTGACTGCATGAGAGGAGGACACACCCAGGAAAATTGTTGACAGTCCTCCAGCCCTTGCCCCATAGCCACACACCTCAGTCTGCCCCTGTATGCTGCCAACACCTCCCGAGTCACTCATTCTTCTGGAGCCCAGGGTGAGTGTCCATGAGTGACTGAGGCTGAGCAGGCACTTTAAGAGGATGCCTGGGTTTCCCACAGCCTTCCATCCCTTGGGCCAGTCAGAGTCCCTACTTCTTTTCACAGTTAGATGTATGTGGCTCCTCTTCCCAGCAGCAGTGCTCCAAGCTGGGGAGCCTGGTGTGGGGCTGGGGTCCCTTGATCCTCCATTGGGAACCTTCATTGCTGAGATAGCCCTCTTCATTTTCTACCACCACTGAATGTTTGGTTCTTTTTGCATCTGCACCCCTTCTGCCAGTCTCAACATGGCCTCCTCTTATTTGTACCCTTAGTTATAAAACTTCTGTTCAGCTAGGCTTCAGATGGTTCTCCAGGTTGTTTTTTCAGTAATTTAGTTGTAATATTAATGTGTTCATGGAACAAAGCAGGCACAGTGTTTACCTACTCTGCCACCTTGGATATGCCCAATGGGGTGTTTTAAGGATTTAAATGAAATTGCTGTTTGAACACAGAATATCTTGGTCCTTTTTTAAAAAGAAATACAAGTGCCAATTTTATGCTTTCTGCATATTATCCTTACATCAATTGCAAAAAGAATTTATAACTCACGAAAGAACCTACTGGCAAATTTAGAACAATTTAATATTCAAAAGGATGGGGATTAGAATTTATTGAAACCATCAAATAGATTTAAATGCATGAGTGCATAATTATTTGTAATTAGATTTATTGGGGTGACATTAGTTAAGAACATTATATAAGTTCCAAGTGTACAATTGTAAAATACATCATTTGTATGTTGCAAGTGTTTTCACCACTCAGTCTAATCTCCTTCTGCCACCATATATTTGACCTCCTTTGCCCTTTGCAACCTTCTCCCACTCCCCTCACCCTGTGGTAACCACCATACTGTTGTCTGCATAAAGTTTACTTAAAAAAAACTTTTTTGAAAGGCTATTAAGAACCAGTCTTTACGTGTATCTTGAAAATTGGTAAATAAAGGGAAAGAATGAAGCACTTATTTTTCCATTTCTACATTAACTTGGTACCATTAGGTAATCAAAGAGATTAGAACTGTCTCTTTCCATTTGGTAATAAGTGAGAAAGAGTTAGAATATCTATTTAGCAAACCCAAATGAAATAATGGATCTAAAGCATTGCACTCAAACAGCAGCTAATGTCTTAAAAAGGTACAAGCAGACATTAGATGCCTCCTGATAAAAGAACACAAAAAAATGAGCCAAAGGAAACAAATATGAGACTAATCAAACCTATGGGTAGAGCTTCCAATTGGCAGAGAGTACAGATGCTATTTCTCTTAAAAATCTGTAGTTCAAAAGCTCTGGATTTTTCAACAGATTAAATTAAAGGGGGAAATGGTTGAATAGAAAACGTGTAGAAAAAAGGGAGGTTTGAAAGATGTAGTAATAAACCATGAAAAAAAAAACACATGGTAGTGGTGACTATAAAAGCCAAGTAATGGAGGAAAGAAGTGTTGAAATGCGGCCACTTAACAGGGGTTTCTGTGGTGCCTGGCTGCATTCTGTATTTACAATGATAACAAGAGTGTTTACATATTTTGATATTCATTAAGCTATACATCCTTTTGTGATTTTTTTGTGTGTCTGCTTTGTTACAATATAATTTTTTAAAATTAAAAAGAACTTCACATTCTGCCTTGCAGCTTTATAAATATTTATGTACATGACTTTTCTCTCTTCAATGTCTACAAGTGCCTGGTTGACATTTTTAAATAGATAACTAGAACCTCTAACATGTTATTAATAATCACAGTAATCATGACCATTGATTGATTATTCTATGTATTAATACCTGGTAGAGTTTACCCTTCCCCCACTCCCACCTCTGCCTCAAGTCTGAGACATTTCTTCAGTTATTAAGTCTTATAACCAGTAATCTTATTTTTCATTAGTTTCCAGCAACACCCTCAACCCCCAAACTCCATCCTCTGATTCCGAAAGCTAGAATGACTCTAGTTTTTTATTTTGAGTGTATCGGCCAACACCTCACCCCATTCTCCCAAACTTGCCTCCTAGCCTAATACATGTCTTCAGGCTAAAAGTTAGAACCACAGTATAAACTGGTGTAATTTTCCTCCTTAGTTTTCCTCCAGTTTCTGTCTGTTCTAAGTTACTCTCCCGTTTCTTCAAATTGTTGATTTCTTAATATTTTGCTCAGATTACATTGTTATCTAAGTGATGGTGATGATGATAGGGGTTACTCTTAGAAAAAGCCAGGATTTTTGATGGCTGAGTGACTAATTTCTGTTTTAACCATGTGTTTTGATGTCATTTAATTACTAGGAGACACTACACTCCTATTAAGAGAATAGTTCCAAAACATAAACAATACCCTGACTTTGCTGAGAATATTACTATAGGAAAGAAGATATTAATGATTTTGATGAAGGGGATGATTCATGTAGATTCATCCAGTGTATTTGCTTGCTCAGTCATTTCAAGCAGACCAATCAATAATTACTTTGATTCACTAAGGAAATAAACTACTAGAAATAATTAAATGTACTTGGAACCATACCAAAATAAGAAGGCTTTAAAATAATATAGATTATACTGTCTTAGAGCACAGAAATTATATATTGTAGGTGACAATTAGCTGTTTTTGTGTTAATTGCTTCACTTTGTGTTTGCCAAAATATATCACATTTTTTTTAATACAATAAATTATTCCTAATTTCTTTCCTTTATGTCATTCTTTGGTCAAAAAATACAAAATGATATAAGTTTTTTTCACTTTGAACAAAGGCATGTTATTTAAGTGTTTTAAAACTTATTTTCTATACTTTTTAATAAATTTTGTTTTTTCTTTACATTTAGTTGTCTCCTAATCCTCTATATAGCAAGCCATTCATATTGTGAAAATTCTAAAAATAAATATTTGGTTAAAATCCTATGTATTAGACACTTGAAGAAAGATATGTAGAACAAAAATAATAAAATAAATAAAATTATGAGAATTTAGCTTTCAACAAGATTGGACAAGTCATACGAGGTGTTCATCCAATCTAATACATTTTTCTTTTGGAGGGACCACAAAGAGGCTATATTTTCAGCTTCTTTTACGTTTTAGAATTTTTCTGGGTTTAAAAAAAGATATAGACAGAAATCTCATTTCTTCTTTCAAGCTTGGCCTTTAAATATCCCACATGATTCTTAAGCTCTTTCTTTACATGTTTCATACAAATTTAGAGATACATGTCCCTAATTATGTACTATTAGATAGAAGAGCCCTTTCAGGCTGGTTATGGACTGACTATATGAAACAGCCATTTCCCACCAGCGACCCTGCCCCCCCAAAAAAAACTACCAACCCTGAACCAAATTCCTATTATAAACAATATATAGCCCTTTTTACATGAAGCTGCAAAGACTTGTGGTTAATTTGTATTCTAAGCTGAGCCTAATGTATGCTGACTGGTACAGAAGAAATACCTTGTGTCCTCTGAAGATTAATTTAACAACTTCTTGCTTTCAGTTGTTATACCTTTTTTTTTTTTTTTAAATCTTGTCTGTGTTTAAAAAGGCAACAATAGTTGAGAGCTGTCACTTAGCACATGCTAACTTGGTAGATTGTATTTGCTAGTTGTAGTCCATTTTCGTGAATCTGCATTTTCAAGAATAGAATCTCAAAAACTTTCCTGTTCTCAATCCCTTATACAACTAGCTTTCATCCCAACCCAATATTTTTGAATTTCTGTCCTCTATAGATTTAAGCTTTTTCATGTGGGTTATTGTTCTGAAGCATTGCTGCATATTAAATTATTCCAAATTTAGCTGTGATAAAAGAAAAAAATAAAGACATCGCCTTTGTGGGTTTTGCTGGTTAGTAATTCAGGAAAGAAAGAGAGAAAGTTCCTTATTTCTGCTGGAAGATTCCTAGAGGATGAAGTCATGTAAAGACCTCTATATTCTTATAACTGGCATCAGAACTATAAGGACTAGTACTGCCAACAACAGAACCTACACATGGCTTCTCAATATAGATTGGCTTCTTCACAGTACAATGGCCTTGGGTTAGACAGACTTCTTATAAGGAGGCTCAGGGCCTCAAGCACTAGTGTTGTAACACGTAAGACAAAAGATGTTTCACCTTTTATTTCCTAACTACGCATTTCTACTCCTGCCACATATTGTTGGCCATAAGTGAGTCACAGCCCACCTAGAATCAAGAAGGGACATTGATCCCCATCTCTGAAAGGGAGGGTATCCAGAAACTTGTGACCATTTGTTTTAAAATGTCATACCGGTAGTTGGGCAACCTCTTGGCTTCTTAAAACCTATAAATTATCTAAAATTATACGCAAAATGCTTTATGTGTGTGTGTTTTCATTTTTTAGTGGGTTGAATATTTTCATCTAAGAAGTTGATATCATAATTTTAAAAATCTCATGTATTACTTTTGTGGCTGCCTATGTAGTAATGACATTAATAAATTGAGAAAATTTGTTCACATCCATGTAGTACCTGAAACATTTGAAGTAGTTCCCTAAAAAGACTTGCAATGGTTTGGAGCTAATGGTAGGGGAAAATCCTTTGGGTAATGTATCCATTAGAAACCTAGTAAAAAATGTTAGTATGTAGGCTGTATGTAAAATACTTGAATTAATTTATTTTTTATGCTTTGCATCTGGTATGTTAATGATGTTGACATAACATGAGACAATTTTTCTTCAGAAGTCAGCAACCCATTTTTGACAAAAACATTTCCACCAGACTAAAATTCTGATGCCTTTATATTTTAACAGATGTCTTTACAATTTTTGAACATCTAATAGTAGCTCTCACTTTGTGTGATTTTTTAAAAAAAGTACAACACCTGATAGATATCTATCCATGATTGATTTTCTTTTTTTTAAAGAGCTTTTTGACTAAGACACAGAGCATCATTGATAATAGATTACTGAAGAGTCTCCTGCAGTTATTATGTTCATTACCTAGCATTTACTTTTATTTCTTTTTAATAGAAGGGATAAGAAATGAGATTGTTCCGACAGAAATAGGACATTGCATTTTACACAAAATGGACTGAGTCTGTGAAGCCATTCACCTGCTGTTCACCTTTCAAAGACTGTTTTCTCTTTTCAATTGTACTAACTGACCTAATTTTGAAATGCAGGGAGATGCCTACATTTGGATCTGATTATCACAATTGGAAAATACTCTTTTAATAAATCAATGACAGCTGTAATTATATGTGCCCTTATTCCATTTATAACCTTAGATATGTAGATACATTCACTTCTAATTGTTAGGAGAGGCCATTTGGAGAATAATGGCACCAAGCTTACAGAGGCAGTAGGATCGCACAGACAAATATGAGGTAGGGTAAGAGTATCCAGGGATAGTGGAAGGATGAAGAAAGTCAAGGAAGTAGGCAATGTGTGCTTGTCCTGGGTATATATAAAGAAATACATGGAAGTGGTTATAGACACGACGGATATGTTGGAATCATGTTATTAAAGATTTGAATGAGGGACCACTGTCTATTTTGGCTTAGGGAATTACACTGTTGAAATGATGTGTAACACCATATTAACCTTGAAAGAGAGTTTACATTAGAATGAAGTGTGGGAGGAACTTGAAGCTCAGTTATAGAACTAAAGACTATGAAAACTGATGCCTTTCCAGCAGACCGTTGTCAAATGCTATCTCTCCAAATCAATTAATCTCTAGATTTTAATTGTTTGGGAAAGTATGTACAGATAGTCATTTTCTTCTTCATGTAACAAAGGGGAAAAAAACACATCTGGTCCTTTCTTTGGTAATATCTTAGTAAAATTTGGTATTTTTATTATATATGTATATGAGTATTTTCTGTTAGGTTTAGCTACTCAAATTGTCAAAGGAAGATTTAGAACCTATTTTCCTAAAAAAAAAGAATTATAATCAGCAGTTTGCACAGATGGACTTCTGAAGTACAGTGGACTCCCACAAAATCAGAAGGGAAAAGGTAATAAAATGTTAGAAAATAAAACAAAATAGAAAACAGAAAAGAATGTTGATAAAGGATGAACAAGCCTTAAAACCAAATGTGTTAGAAAGTGAGGCATGGCTTCATATAGAAATATATTACGGTTTAGTGAGAAAATGGGAAAAAAGAACATCCTAAAAAGCTTTGAAGGAGGCAAATATGGTTGAGATTATACTTGCAATGAGAAATTTGACTTTGAGACTAGAACAGAAGCTTAACTGAACCATATTAGGCTACTTTTTGCTGCTCATGACCAGTTTAAAGATCTAGGCCTTTAATTCATAATTACTTATAAATATGATGCTTATTTACACAGTGGGTTTTTCCTAATGTACCAAAGGAAATCAAATCAAACTGTGCACAACTTAAGTGCAATCTAAGATTGCATTTTAAGGCTAAAAGGATGAAGAGAAGAAAATGTTGATGGAGATCTAATGATCTAAATATAATCATAAAAGAAGTTATTATGCAGAAATTAATTTCATCTGCTGAGTACCATTTCTAGTAAGCACAGAAAACTTGAATTAGAATTGAAGTAAAATTCATGAAAACTTAAGTTAGAAATAGATTATAGAAGTTCCATCGTCTCAAAAGATCCATCAGGCTATAAAGACATGAACCAGCAAAAAAGATTAGACCTGCAAACCACCAGTAAGTAATAGTAACAGTTAGAGATTTCTAGCAATATGCAAGATACAGAATTCAATATTCTAGCTTGCTTTAATTCATTCAATCAGAAGAGACTTCACAAGATAGGTGCTATCATGAATTATCCTCAATTCATAGCAGTTCTGAGTCACATATTTGTTAAGAAGTGTGTCTGAGTTTTCACAGCTAGTAGGAGTGTGTGGTAGAATTGGAATCCAAGAAGCATAATTCTTAATTACTCAATCATCAGAATTTACTGATGTTTAGGATAATAGCCTCTCATTGGGAATGTAATCAAGTGGTGGAATTGAACAATCAAAATAAAAATGATTTTCATCATCCAAATATACACATTTTAACGTGTCCCAAAGGCATACAGAAAAAAAAAAAAAGAGATGCAAATTTTATGAGAGAACTTACAGCTATTGTGTGGTTGTTGCTTATTTAGTTATATCTGGAATAGAATTTGACATTATATTTGAATATTTACATATCCCATCGACTTCATCACACCCTCATCCTCATAACTGTAATAGTTTTCTCTGTTTGAGGTTCAGAGAGATCAAGTTATTTACTAATGTCACACTGCTGATTAATGATAGAACATACCAGGCTGCTTCCAAAGAACATGCTCTCTAATACTGCACATTATGTCACTCCTGTTAACCCATTCTAGGAGAATGTTATTAATAAACGTTGACCTAGGAAATATTCAAATTATAGTACACTCAAAGGATATATGCAAATCCAAGAAGGTGAACAAGTGTATCATCTTAGTTAATTGTATCAAACCTTGCCTTGTTACTTCAGAGAAAAACAATTCTTGTGTTAACCTAGTATTGAACAGTTGATAAGATATTACACCAGTGCTAGGGAACACATTATGTGTTCACTGTTAGCTATTGTGTTATCCTCTTTAATTCTTAGCTAACAATATGCTAGATTTGATAATCATCAAAGATGTTGTATAGCCAAAGGTTTTATTAGAAATATATACGACTCCTATTAATGCATGTTTTCACCTATAGTTACTTGTATTTATATTCTAGAAAAAAATTGCAGGATTTTTTCTGAATATGTAAAAATAGCTGATGACCTTGACTATTATAAATAATGCAACATTAAACATACTGATGCATATAACTTTTCAAATTAGATAAATATACAGAAATGGAACAAATGGATCATAAAATAGTTCTGTTGTTAATTTTTTTGAGGAACTTCCATACTGTTTTCCCTAGTGACTGCACCAATTAAAGTGGGTGAATAGACACATACACACACACAATAAGATACTTACTACTCAGCCATAAAAAAGATGAGATATGGGGAAGCCGGGATGGCTTAGTGGGTTGAGTGCTCGCTTTGCAGCGCCGGGGACCAGGGATCGAATCCCGGCCCCGGCCCGTGCGGAACCATGTGCTGAGCTGGGAGCTCCCCCAGTTCAGTTCTCTCTGTCTCTGTATCTCTCTCTCTCTCTCTCTGTCAAAAAAAAAAAAAAACAATAAAAAAATAAATAAAAAAATAAATAAATAAAAAAGATGAGATATGGTCATTTACATCTACATGGATGGACCTTGAGTATATAGTGCTAAGTGAAAAAACATATGACTTGAATCTTTGTGTATAATATAAGATAACACAAAAAGAATCAAATGAATATGTAAAATTTTAAAAAGCAAATTCATAGATACAGACAAGAGTGGTTGTTACTGGGGAGAAAAGGTGGTGGAGAAAGGCACAAACTGGTAAATTGTATGTTGATAAATGAAAACTAGACTTTTGGTGATGAGTACACTAGAGCAGGGGTGGCCAACAAGTCGATCGCGATCGACCGGTCGATTGTGAGGCCAATTTTGGTCAATCGTCGATTGCTCACAATGTTTGGGGTGGAATTCCGTGTACCATGGACTTTGAAGCGATTGTAGCTCTTATAACTTGAGCTGCGTGCTGCGGCGCCCGGCTGATTTGAAGCAGCAACTCCAGCGGCGCCAATACAGCGCCCGGCTGATTTGAAGTGTCAAATCATAACATACAATCCTAAGAAACCGACAAAATGGGGTATCAGAGTTTATACTCTAGCTGACTCGAAGACTGGCTACATTTGCTGCATTTTGCCATATTATGGATCACTCACAACAGAGCTCTTGGTCAGACCCGATTT
>PVKE010034015.1:0-17615 GCA_004027555.1 Craseonycteris thonglongyai | reverse complement strand
TCTTCTTTTTCTAGCTCTATGAGATGAGATGTGAGGGTGTTTACTTGTAGTTTTTCTTATTTCTTGAGATAAAACTGTAATGATATAAATTTCCCTCTTAATACTGCTTTTGCTCTGTCCCAGAAATTTTAGTACGTCGTGTTTTCATTGTCATTTGTTTCTACAAATTTTCTAATCTCTTGTTTTATTTCCTCTTTGATCCAGTCACTTTTTAATAGCATGGTGTTCAATCTCCACGTATTTGTGGTTCTCTCTGCAATTGATCTTTTGTAATTGGTCTCTAATTTCAATATTTTGTGGTCTGAGAATGCACTTGGTATGATTTGGATGCCCTTAAATTTGGTGAGGTTGGATTTAAGTCCCAGGATATGGTCTATCCTTGAAAATGTTCCATGTGCACTAGAATAAAATGTATAGCCCTGTGTTGCAGGATGGAATTTCCTATAAATGTCAATTATGTCCATTTCCTGTAATGTATCATTTAAAGCTGCAATTTCCTTATTTATTTTCTGCTTGGATGATCGGTTCAATGTTGTCAGGGGGGTGCTTATATCCCCTACTATAATTATATTTTTGTCCAATTCTCCTATTAGATCTGTTAGTAGTTTCTTTATAAATTATGGTGTTTCCTGATTGGGGGCATATATATTGATGAGTATCATGTTTTCTTGGTTTATTGTCCCTTTTATCAAAATAAAATGTCCATCTTTATGTCTTTTTTTTTTATCCTGATGTCTATTTCATCAGAAATCAGTATGGCCACTTCTGCTTTTCTCTGACTGCCATTTTCCTGAAGTATTGTTTTCCACCCTTCTACTCTGAGTCTATGTTTGTCTCTGTGGCTGACGTGTGTCTCTTGTAGGCAGCATATGATTCAATTTTGTGTTTTTAATCCAGTCTGCTACTCTGTGCCTCTTTATTGATGAATTCAGTCCATTTACATTCAGGGTGATGATTGATATATGAGGATATCCTGCATCCATTTCTTCTTTCCTTTTTTTTAACTTTTTTGTTGTTCCAACTTTTCTCCATTTATTTTGATTTCTTGATTCAGGCCAAATAGCCTCCTTCAGTATTTCTTGGAATGCTGGTTTTGAGCTGCAGAATTCGCTCCGCTTCTGTATATCTGAAAATCCTTAATTTCTCCTTCATATCTAAAGGTTAATTTTGCTGGATAGTTGATTCTTGGCTGGAAATTTCTCTCTTTTAATATTTTAAAGATTGGGCTCCACTCCTTCCTGGCTTGCAGAGTGTCTGCTGAGAAGTCTGGTGACAGCCTAATAGTTTTTCCTTTGAAAGTTATATTTTGTTTTTGTTCCTGGCAGCCTTGAGGAGTCTTTCTTTGTCTTTGGTTTTTGTCATCTTCAGGACAAAGTGTCTTGGGGAAGATTTGTTAGGGTTTAGGTTAGCTAAGGCTCCTGTTTTCCTCTTGAATTTGGGGTTCTAGTTCTTTCCATACATTAGAATATTCTCATCCACTATGTGTTTTAGTAGACTCTGAGAAGATTTCATCTTGTTTCCTTTTGGTACCCCTATTATTCCAATATTGTTCTTTCTGATGGAGTCAGAGAGTCCTTGTAGGGGTCTTTCATTTCTCTTGATTCTCATTTCCCTTTCTTCTTCCCTCTGTGACATTTCCATGTTTCAATCTTTGATCTCACTCATTCTTTCCTCTTGCTGGTCAGCCCTGTTTCCTATGCTGGTCAGTTCTTTTTTCAGCTCTCCCATGATACCTTTCATTTTGAGAAGTTCCTTTTGGTTCTGCTCTAACTTCTCTATTTTATTGGTAATGTACTCATTTTTGCTTAGAAAATTTCTTATTGAGTTTATTTAACTGTTTCTGGGTACTTTGCCAGCATTGAGTGAGCTCTCTGAGTGTCTTGAGTATTGCAGCCCTGCCTGAATTCTGTTTCACTTAGATTTGATTCCAAGTGTTCAAGCTCCTTTACTAAAGAATGCCCCTGATCTTCTGGAGGGGCTTTGGATTTTGAGGTGTACATTGTATTTAATGTGGTTCTTTTTGCTTTATGCATGAGTCTGTTTTCCCTCTTTGGGTTTGCCTATCAGATGGGCTTCTCTTTATTTTTTCTTATGGGCTCAGTTGTGGGAGGAGAAAATTTTGGGAGAGGGTTGGTGAAGTAGTCAGTTTCTGTGTCCTGTGGATGCTCTTCAGGTTGCTGTCTTAGCTGTTAGAAGGCAGGGTAGTGAGGGTGTGTGCTGGGGGTGGGCGGGGGAGGTGGGCATGTGAGTAGGAGCTAGGGTGGGCCTAGACACAATAGCAGAGTTCTCTGTCAGCAGGAGGGCTGGTGGTCCAGTGCTTTAATAGTGTCTGTGATATGATGGGCCTTGGCAGAGGTTTGGGCTGCAGCTTTGCCAATGGCTCTGCAGGGTCTCAAAGACTTCTGGATTCACTCTAAGCACGTCTAATGCAGCCGAGTGTTCTGCCTTCATGCCCACTTCTGCTGCCCTCACTCCAATAGCCCTGTCTTCCAAAGGCGCTCCCTCACTGTCAATCTCCTTTGTAAATCGGGGTGTCGATCTGTTCTGGGCTGATTTCCTGCTCTCACCCCACCAGCCAGGAAGTGCAGCTGCCCTGATCCACAGTCCCTGTTCCACTTTAGGCTTTGTGATCAGATTAGGACACTGTGTGCTGTCACTTGAGTTCGGGTGTTAAATTGTCCACAGTCTTGTGGGGCTTCCATGCTCCCTAGGTCTCGGCTTCCAGCCCACCTTCGATCCAACTCCACTTTGAGCGTAGTCCCCCAATCCCCCTTTGTTTTTGCCAACCCCAGGCTGCGCTCCGAGTCTCTGTCCCCAAACTGCTGCTTCCCCTTTCCTCTCCCGCTCTCCTCTTTTTTCTCTAACCTTTGGGTGTTGTTCTGCGTTGTGTGGTTCTCTCAGTTGAGGGTGCTTCTCAGGGTTTCCCCTGTGGATTTTCCTTTGTTCACAAGTCCCTATCCAGGCAGTTATCGGGGTCTCCTCCCATGCCGCCATCTTTTTCCACCTCAGCACTGTTAACAATGACAAATCTGCCAGACTTTTTTGATATGTCTTTGTAATACTTAAAAAGAAGTCACAAAATCAGTTCTCCCTCCACCACCATATATCCGGTGCCCACTCCCACCCTCACACAAACACACAATTTTCCCTCCCTCCTTCTTCCCCCTCTCCAGGTAACCACCAAACTATTGAGTGTGTCCAGGTGGGCACATAATGCGATGCATGGGTGATGTGATGTGGACTTGTACATTGGGAAACTATCTAATTGTTACCAATCAATGTCACCCTATTAAATTTAACAATAAAAAAAAAAGAAAAAGAAAAAATAATCACGGGGGGAAGCCAGGATGGCTCAGTGGGTTAAGCGCTCACCTTGCAGCCCTAGGGACCAAATTCCGGTCCCTGTCCATGTGGACTCATATGCTGAACTGGGTGCACTTCCCATGCAGGAGGCCCCCAGTACTGTTCTCCCATGTATTGATTTCTTAGTGTTGGGTTAGAAAATCAGGAGTGGTCTTCTGCATGGGGGCATCTTATACATGGAAAAATATGGTAACTTGCTTTTTCTCCCAACAACATGGAGAACTGCTAATGAAAGGGGAAATAAATAATGATCACAATTAAAAACTAAAATATAGAAATGTAGACCAAACGTTCTTAGAGAACTTGTCACTTGTGTGTTCCTGAATGTCTCTGTATTATTTTCTATTCGTATTGGCAATCTTGATCATATTGATTATATTTTTATATGACAGTTAAGGTAGTTAATGGAAGGTTTTATATCTACATCATTAGTTAAATCTGTTATTTTCTCCATTACTTCTACCTGGAGCTCTCATCTCCCATCTTTAATGTTCTGTTTATAGTTCCATTAATGAATTTATAGTTAGTTTTCAACTAAAATTATGTATTTTTTCTAATTTAAGTTTTAACTTCTAATGTACATGCAGAAGTTGAGAAGTTACATCCATGTACTTATATATGGATAAATGCATTTATTTGAAAAAATAAATGAGCAGACAGAAAAATGCTAGAGGACTTCCAGAATGGTGACATGAGAATTTCTATATACCTTTACCCTTTCCACAGAAAATCAACCTTAATTAGTAAAAATTATTTTTTAATTAAAATTCTCTAGACAATTTTCCCAAAGCATATAGGCATGAAGAAATGCATTTAAGATAATCTGCTAAATCCCAATAACAGAAAAATAAAAATCTGTGGCATTTGAATTTGCTACCCACTACCCCAGCTTAGAGAATGGCAATTTTACTCTCCATAGGTACAACCAAGAAAACAGGACTTCCATCCACCCCCCCCCCCACACCCCATCCCTAGCTTCCAGCCAAGGGCTAGGGTATCTTCCTGATCAAAGCAGGCCACCAGAATTTCTCATCCCCTGAAGCTCCGTGTTGCAGAAGCTGGATTGTAGCCAGAATGTCTGTGTTATCTGGGGCTCTGTTCTCCCACCCAACCCAAACAGGAGCCCCTACCACAGGCAAAGCAGGTGGAGAATCCTGGGATCTTGGTGGCCCTAGATCTATCCAGCCCACTGAGAGGGCAGAGATTTCATGGCAGATATAAAAGCCAAGAATATCACAGGGTACTTCCCCCCCAGTTGGGGCCCTGCTAATAAAGCAGGGGTACCTCTACAATATGAATGTGTTACCTGGGCCCACACCCTGCTCTGGGGCAGGGACACATGTAAATTGCCAAAACAGGAAGCCTGGTCATGGAGAGAGAGAGCTGTGATGCTCTCCGTGAGAGAACTGGCTTTATTTTTAACAGAACATGGGGAAACTCAAGCTTAAGGGCACTTTAGAAAACAATGAGGATTTCTTGCCTGCTTATATAACAGAAAGAAAGAGAAAAAAAGAGAAGGGAGGGAGAGAGAGTGAGAGGGAGGGAAGGACACAGGTCAGAACAGGGGTGTTTAAACTTGTGGCTTCCCTGGGCCACATGAGAAGAAGAATTGTCTTGGGCTACACACAAAATGCACTAACATGAATGACAGTTAATGGCCTAACCAAAAAGGTCGCAAAAAGGTCTCATCATGTTTTCAGAAAATTTAAGAATTTGTGTTGGGCTGCATTCAAAGCTGTCCTCATGTGAAGCATGGGTTAGACAAGCTTGGATTAGAGTGTAAGATAGGAGAGAAGAAAGAAAAATGGGCAGTCAAGTAGTCAAATAGAAAGGAAGGAAGGCAGAGAAAGAGAAAGAAAGAGAAAGAAGGAAGAAAGAGAAAGAAAGAAAAGGAGGAAGGAAGGAAGGAAGGAAGGAAGGAAGGAAGAAGGGAAAAGAGAAAGAAAGACAACGAGATAAAAGAAGAAAGAGAGAATGAAAGAAAGGAAAGAAGGAAGGGAGGGAGGAAGGGAGAGAAGGAGGGAGGGAGAAAGGAAGAAAGAAAAAGAAAGAAAGAGAGAAAGAAAGAAAGAAAGAAAGAAAGAAAAAGAAAGAAAGAAAGAAAGAAAAGAAAAAAATACTAGGGTCTCACTGATATACAACTGCATAAATTATTCTTTTTAGTTAGTATGTTTTCTTTCCAAGGCAACATTTTAGAATGACAACTGTGTACAGATTTTTTAAATTTAAAGATTTATTTTATTTTTTGACAGAGACAGAGAGAGACAGAGACAGAGAGAAGGGGGAGGGCCCAGAGCAGTCTCCATAGTTGTACGTCATCAGCTTTTGACAGGGTTTTAGTCCACACAGGTGGGTGGGGCTGCACAGGGCAGGAACCTATTTTGGGGTCTCCTGAATGGGAGGCATGCCCCCCTCAAGCCAGAGGCCAAACAGGGGGGTGGGGAGAGGTAAGAGAACTGTACTGGGGCCCTCCTGCTTGGGAAATACATCCCAGTTCATCATATGGGTCTGCATGGACTAGGGCCAGGGTTCGATCCTGGGTCCCTGGGACTGCAAAGCAAGTGTTTAACCTGCTGAGCCATCCTGGCTTCCCCAGAATCCTAAAATTTATATAGTCACATTTCACTAGAAGCTTGTGTCAAGGCTAAGAAAGCAGTGCTTTTGTGGTACTATATTTATCATGGATCTTTCAACAATGGAGGCACTCTCAAATTATCAGAAAACATGCACACATTTTTATAAAGGTCCATTCACGTCTCACTCTGTGCCAAGCACTTTTCTACATGGTTTTAAATGAATAACACATCAAATAAAAAAAAAAGAAAAGTTTTATGTTTACCTTTTCGGTGAGGAAAGTGAAGCAGGAAATGGTTAAGTCACTTGTCAAGATGTCCCAGGAGCCTCCAGGTGTCATTCAGCAGGTTGGAGCACACAAGTCCGGTGCTGGGCTGGGCCCACCACACTCACTTAGCACATATACCTCCTATTATGCCTAGTGTTCGCCCCCACCAGCATCTGGAATACTGTATCGGTTTCCTATGGATGCTCCAGGCACATCCAACCTGAGGTCCAGGACAGCTTTGAATGTGGCTCAACACAAATTCTTAAAACATTATGAGATTTTCTTGAAATTTTTTTTTCTTTTAGCTCATGAGCTATCGTTAGTGTGAGTGTATTTTATGTGTGCCTCAGCACAATTCTTCTTCTTCCAATGTGGCCCAGGGAAGCCACAAGGTTGGACCCACTACTTTATCCAATTACAACAAACTTTTTTTTTAAGTATTTTTTTCAAGATGTATTTTATTCTTTTTGACAGAGATAGAGAGAGACAGAGACAAAGAGAAGGTAGAGGGCCCAGAGCAGTCTCCAATGCTGTATGTCATCAGTTTCCACCATAGTCTCATTCCACACAGGTGGGTGGGGGCCGCACGGGACAAGAACCGAACTGGGGGCCTCCTGCGTGGGACACACACTCCAGTTCAGCATACGGGTCTGCACGGGCCAGGGCCAGGATTTGATCCTCAATCCCCGGGGTTGCAAAGCAAGCACTTAACCTGCTGAACTATCCTGGCTTTCCCAATTACCATAAACTTAGTGACTTAAAACAACACAAACACATGTTATAGTTCTAACCATCAGACATTTAAAATCAACATGGTGGTAAGGTTGTGTTCCTTCTGGAAGCTTCCCAAGAGCATCAATTTCCTTGTTTTGCTTTGTTTTTTGCTTCTAGAAGCCACCTGTATCCCTAGGCTGGTGGCCCCTTCTTGGTAACACACCAATCTCTAGATCTTGTGACATATTCTCCTCCAATTATGATTTTCCTGCCTTCTTGTGAGAACCCTTGGGACTACATCAGTCCTGCCCAGATAAATCAGGATAATGTCCTCATCTCCAGATCTTTCATTTATTATGTAAAATGAAATTGGCAGGTTCTGGAGATTAGGATGGGGGTCCTTTCTTAGGGGGTCCCTGTCGTCCTGCCACAGGATCTAATCCAGAGGGTGTAGTCCCTGTGCCCCTCCCCAGGCTGTGTACATGTGGTAAACTCTTGGTACGAGCCATTCACAAGTAGTATGGGAGACACAAGGCTGCTGTCTTCCAACTATTGTACTACTCATTGTACTTCCACAACATTCTCAGCTTCCATGCCCATAAAACAAAAGTGTTTGCTTAAAATACACCCAAAAGCCCCTGATTATCATAAACTTCCATGATTCTGCATTACAAACAGACTACATGGTTCTTCAGTAAAGAAAGTTTTTCGTTCTCGAGTGCCTACTAGAGTAAGGTGACCAGATTTTAACATTGGTAAAGCGGGACACCACTGACCGGGGGGGAGGGGTTTCTTGATTAAAAATTTGGTCTATCTCCCGCCGTTCCCTAGCTTGTCGTGCATTCTTCCCAAAAATCAGGACTTTTTTTAAAACACCGCGGGACGCGGGACAAATTGTTAAAAATCGGGACTGTCCCGCCAAAAGCGGGACTTCTGGTCACCTTATACTAGAGGCCCAGTTTCCAAACATGGGAGCAATTCACACATTTCAGTGCCTTAAAAAGATTTCTCAAATACTCAAGTTTGTCACATTTTCAAAATCTCATATGTCATCTACTGCCCATTGCTTATTAATCAATCACTGATCCCACATACAGAAACCCCCCTACTCTGCTTCCCCTGCACTAATTTGACCTGTTTTTTTAAGGGTGGCAGGGGGTCACCTTTAATCATATCTCCTTTTATAAGCTTTACTTGATGGCCCTGATACCTTTCAACCAATGTCATTCTGACTAAAATAACCCTGACAGGCTGAATCCATTGTGTTTAATATAATTTAGTCCCGTTCTCTTCTATTATATTGTGTGTCTTCGATCATGGGCTTGCTTTGAGAAGTTTGCTTACATCACCCATGTGGTCAGAGCCTGTTCTCAGCCGGCTTAATGATCCCTTTTTCAGTTGAGTCATGAACAAGTTGTATTTTACTCTGTTATTTATTTTTTATTGTTTGAGAGAAGGTAAGAGAGAGAGAGAGAGAGAGAGAGAGAGAGAGAGAGAAGGCCCAGAGCAGTCTCCATAGTTGTACATCATTAGTAGTGTTGGAGTTTCTGTTGCATACTCACGCCTCCACTGTCATTGTACTTCCACAACATTCTCAAATTTGAAATACTATTTCAAAATGATCCTTCACTCCTCGGTTGACAAGCATACTTCTGTCATTTTCTATGACTGTCCTGACTGTCTCATGGTGACACTAGCATTCATTTGATTAACACCATCTTTTCAGTGAGTGCCATACTACACATTGCTACTGTAATTCAATTCAACTTCAAAAAGAATTACATAGATAACAGTTCTTACAATGTGTATACGTATTTTGTGGCACCCCAGGTATTTGAAGTAAAACAAAACAAAAAGAAACATACTCATAAGTAATGTAATTCTGGGAAGAACTGGGCTAAGAAATGGGACGCTTTCTAATAAAATATGACTATATAATATATTTGTTGATAAAACAGAAATTATAAACAGATATCTACATATATTAAATATTTCCTACGAAGGTTAAGAAAAAAATTTGCTTAAGCATAGTCAAAAAAGATATACATAATTGAAATTCTTTCAATTGGGGAAATTAAGCTCTGTTTATGTGTTTGTTGAGCTTCAAAAAATTGTGATTAGAGTAGCTATACTACTAAACAAAAGAGTTATTTACAAATAATGCCATGTTTGATAGCTAGTAATGGTCTTCCAAAGGAAGAATACAGTGATGTCTTGGAATTTGAACTTAATCTGTCCCAGAACCCTGTGCGAGTTCCAAAACATTTGAGTTCCAAGACAAATGGGTGTTCAGACAAAGCTATGGGCCATACAGTCAATACATTCCACGCAAGCAACGTGTTGGTGTTTAGATTCCAAAGCAGCGTTTAGATTCCAAAACAGCATTCAGATTTGAAGGCAAAATTTGCTTGATATTTTTTGTTTGGATTCTAAGTCATTCAGGTTTTTTGGCGTTCAGATTCCAAGGTATTACTGTACACATTAAATCATTGAATATGCTCACCAACCTTTAATGGGGCAGAATAAAGCATACTTGGGCAAACAATTGAATCAATTTGAGAGAGGATTTCCTGTTAAGAGAAGTGCTAAATACTAATATTGGCTATTAGAGGACAGTGAATCTCTTTCCCTGCAGTTTTTTGTTTGTTGGTTGGTTCCTTTTTTTTTGTTTGTTTTGTTTTGCCCTGTTTTACTTAATCTATGTATTATAGTCCCATACATTTCTGATGTAATTTAATTATATCACTAATATCTGTTTCCATGTCTCAGCCACTTTCCAGTACTCAATTTTCCAGAAAATACAGTCCAGAGTCACTTCAAATTGAATAGCTATTTGTGCCTTTTTTTTAAATAGTTAAATTTATTGGGGTGACATTGATAACAATTACATTGTTTCCAGGTGTACAATTCTACATTACATTTTCTATATATCACATTATGTGCTCACCACCCAGAATCAGCTCTCTCTTCATCACCATATATTTGATGCCCCCTCCCTACTCCCCCCACCAGCTCTCCCACCCACCTCCCCCCTTACCCTCAGGTAACCAGTGCCTGTTTTTAATTGCAGAATTTATCAGGCAGTAGGAATGTTGGAATGTCACTCTCTGGCTGCCTGCTAGTGGTCTTTGCATTGCCTTTTCCTTATCAAGTGGAATCAGACAGTGGTAATAACCAGATTGCCTTCAGCATGGAGCCTGCAGAAACTTCTCTGCTTTCTGAACAGCTCCACCGCATTCTTGCTCTTTAAGGCTGCATACACTTGCATTAAGGTACTTGGCTGTAAGGTTTTCATTCGGGAGACAGAGAGGGAGAAAAATCAAAGGCAAAACACTGAAATTGTCTCCAGAGAGGCCTCAATAACTTCAGTTTACATTTTCATGCCTCAAGATAAATGCAAAGAAGACTAGCAGAAAGGAAAGCAGGTAGGAAATCGTGTTTATTTCTGTAAGATACACCTTTCTCGGCGTATGCAGGTTACTTCTCCTTCCTGAACCACATTTTCACCTAACAAATAGAAATGAAACATAGGTAAGGGAAGGAGGTGTATGAACTGTGTCCCTCAGATGCGTCCCAAGTATCTATAGGCCTACAGAGCTGGTGATGACCACGTACTCATATTAGCCCTGTCTCCCCCATCTACATAAGACTTTACTTGTGTTTCCCCTAGAAACCCTCCACCCCAAAACCCACAACCCCTTTTCCTTCTCAAACTCCTTCCCTTCCAATTATTTCTCAGGAAATGTCTTCTGTCTTTTTTTTTTTTTCCCCTCTTCTCTGTGACTACTCTCAAGTATTAGTGTTCATCACATCCATGCTTTATTTTGGCAGAAATTTGAACCCTGAGTCCCAAATACTTCTGCCTGCACCCCAGTCCTCAGAAGACCTTTAGCAAAGAGAGCCCCCCGATCATCTCGGTAGATGTGACTGTGTGTGTGCTGGAAGCAGCTCAGACCAGTTCTCTAGAACCAATCGTGACATTGCGAGACATTTGGAGCCAGTTGTTAATTTTTTTTTTTTTCACATTCAGCACATACTAGTAAGGAATGTTTCTCTTGGATACACATGACCACCGCTTTCATTTTTTTTTATTTCAACCACCTCATGGTTAGTAGATATTAAATTATCTGAAGTACCATGAAATAAACTATGTACATTGAAAACATGGACAGTAACAACTCAACACGTACCTCTTCCTAATGATTGGATGACAGCTTACAGTTATCTCTTCTGTTGAGGACCTGGTGCCTGTCGTATCTCTATGGTGTAAATGCTACCTAATGACATGCTGAGTGTATAGTTCCCAACTCCACATTCAGCCAGGTCAAGTTAGTAGCTTAACATTATCTATGGTGAGAGCATTTTAGTGGCGTGCTGGCAAAATTTAACAACCAGATCTTTAGGAAAGAAAAAAGAAAAAGACCCGATTGGTAGTGTTTGTCAGTCTCTGTGGTATAAGTATCCCCAGAATAGGTGACCAGCTTATAAGCCTACCGAAAATTTGCATTTCTTCTTATGACCTGG
Source organism: Craseonycteris thonglongyai (assembly GCA_004027555.1). Lineage (NCBI taxonomy): Eukaryota > Metazoa > Chordata > Mammalia > Chiroptera > Craseonycteridae > Craseonycteris > Craseonycteris thonglongyai. Next base: position 6,172 of record PVKE010034015.1, on the reverse strand, counting down.
TTGACCTTGGCTCAGACATACCACTAAATTTTTAATGCCAGACATGATAAAACTGGCAAACATTTTGTTTTTTATCAATTTTTTGTTCGTTTTTATTTATTTTTTAAGCCAATAGCTAAATATCTCCTAGCCCAGAACATTGTCAGGTGGAGTTCCTGAGACCCAGTGTGAAGCCAGAACTTGCCCCAAGGTGGTTTTTTTTTAAGATTTATTTTTATTCTTTTTGACAGAGAGAAATATAGAGACAGAGAGAAGGGGAAGGGCCCAGAACAGTCTCCATAGTTGCACATCATTATTTTTTCCACATAGTTTCATTCCACAGGTGGGTGCGGGGCTGCACAGGGCAGGAACTGGGCCGGGGTCTCACCCCGGTGAGAACCGAACTGGGGGAACTCCCCAGTTCAGCATATGGGTCCGTAAGGGCTAGGGCCGGGATCCAATCCTCAGTCCCCGGGGCTGCACGGTCAGTGCTTAACCCACTGAGCCATCCAGGCTTCCCCCAAGGTGGTTTTTAAAGCCCAAGTCTTTACTTAAACCAGTGACAGGCAAACTACAGCTGTAACTGCCCTGTCTTCCATTTTGACATTGCCTGACAACTGAGTTGTTTATTGTTTGTTTGTTTTTCCATTTTAGAAGGGTTGTAAAATAAAACAGACAAATATACTATAGGGATCACAGGTAGCGTCCCAAATGTGGAACATTCACACCTGGCCATAGAAGAAGTTTGGGATTCTTGGGTCAGTTCCTGATTCTTACATTTTTGCCTGGGCTATAATGTTAATTCTTCTCTCAAATATTAATGAACCCAGGTGAATAGTACTGGATCATAGTTCTGTCTCACGTGTGTTCATTTCCACCAGCTATTTCATCTACAGCTGCCTTTTATTGTTTCAGGCCCCACAGCCATACACTTCTGAATTATTTCTCCTGTTGAAAGCAAAAATGCTTATACAAAGGAGGTGCTCAGTGTTAAAATGTAGCCCTGTGGTGCACTAGGAGGGAATGAGTTTCTAGAAAGAACGGCAGAAGAATGAGCAAACGCATGCAGAAGAGAAGACAGAGCATTTCAGATAGAAGCTCTGCTTTTCCTCCTCACTGTTAGTGTCCTCATTTATTTATCCATTACAGACAGAGGCACGGTGCTGACATTGGACTGTGGATCTAAGAAAAACCGAGACAAACACACTCACATCAACGGGCTGCAATTTTAACTCTGATTCTATGAGATACCAGAATATCCTAAATTCTTCTGTGATCTATCCTCCTCTGCTGAACTAAATTATTGTTCCAAGCCTAAGAGAAGCAAATGTAATTAAATCAAATTTCTGGGGATTTTAGGGATTTAAAAGATCAGTTTCAATTTATAAACATTCTATTGATAATTTGTGTTTCATTATTTTAAGTTCTTTTTTATAATAGGTATTTGGTAGCTTTGCTAGGTTTCTTTCTTTCCCTTTTTTATTTTCTTGCTGTGTTTCTTAATCTACAATACATTTATTTATTTTATACCATGACACCTGCACCATTTATCTTTGGGAGTGATAGCCAAATCCTGTAAATTATTTTCAAGAAAAATGAATGGCCTTTAGAAGAACACATGGGAGATGTGACGATAGTGTGACAAAGTTTCTCTGGCTGATGGTGGAGTTCTAATCTCCCAACTCAAGATAAGAACCAGTCTTTCCTGGTGGATGGAATTCCCAAGGGGACTTAGGACAATTGAGTTTCTTTTGGAGGATCTGCCCTTAGGCGGAAAAGGAGAATTAAAGAAAACCTCTCTCTGCATTGGCTGTTTTTCAAGTGCCTACTGTTCCATATAATCAACACATGTGAGTGGCATTTTTGAGGTGGTGCGTTCTATTAACCCTCACATACTTTATGAATGAATAGACATGACTATATTTGAAATACTGTCCCCAAACACTCCATTTAAGGAGTACCATACAGTCACCTGGATATTTTTAATTAGTCCACATGCAGAGTTCTGACACTCATTTTATACGCAAGGTAGTCTTAGAGAGAACACAGCAAATAGAAAAACAAAAAACAATGATTCAGAATTACAAAAATATGGCAGAGGTAGAACTGTTTCATATGAAGGATCCTCAAAAAACTAAAAGTAGGGGAAGCCGGGATGCTCAGTGGGTTAAGCGCTCACTTTTCAGCCCCAGGGATCTAGGATCGAATCCTGGCCCCGGCCCGAGTAGACCCATATGCTGAACTGGGGAGTGCCCCCAGTTCAGTTCTCACCGGGGTAAAGACCCCGGCCCAGTTCCTGCCCTGTGCAGCCCCACAACCACCTGTGGAATGAAACTATGTGGAAAAACCGATGATGTACAACTATGGAGACTGTTCGGGGCCCTCCCCCTTCTCTCTGTCTCTGTCTCTGTATCTCTCTCTGTCAAAAACAATAAATAAAATCTTTTAAAAAAACAAAAACTAAAAGTAGAACTACCATTTGATCCAGCAATTTTACTTGCAGGAGTATATCCAAAAGAAACAAAAACTCTAAATAATAAAATTCTGCACCTTGATATTCATGCACCAGTATTTACAATGGCCGAGACATGGCAACAACCAAAGGGTCCATTGATGGACGAATCGATAAAGAGCCTGTGGTACATATATACCGTGAAATATCATTTATGCCAAGAAATTGGAAAATTAAGGAAATCTTATCCTTTGCAACAATAGGAATGGACCTTGAAGATATTTTGGTAAGTAAAATAAATCAGGCAGAGAAAGACAAATACTGTATGATCTCACTTCTACGTAGAATCTAAAACAAACAAAAAAACTCATAGAAAAAGAGATCAGAGTGCAAATTGTGGCTACCAGAGGTAGGAGGTAGAATGAGGCAGAATTAAAATAAGCTAGTCAAAAGGAATAAACTTCCAGTTACAAAATAAACAAGTATTATGGATTGTTATGTGCAACATCATAACTATAGTTAACAATGATGTATGATATATACAAAAGTTATTAAAAAAGTAGATCCTAAGAGTTCTCAGCACAAGGAGAATTTTGCTTAATTGTATACTGATGAGATGATGAAACCCACTGTGGAAACCATTTCACAATATATGTGAATTAAACCATCATGCTGAATACCTTAAACTTATACAATGAAGTATGTCAATTGTTTCTCAAAAACACTGGGGAAAAAAAACTGTTCGATGTATTATATTCTTATAGCATTATCCTCATTTACACTTGTTTTAGCTATTTTGATTTATAATTTAAAATTTATATTGTAAATAGTATGTAGAAGGGTCTTAGAAGTGATAGTCTTCATTAAATACATTGAAATATTTTCTGGAATAAAATTTCAAAGTATACATAAACACAAACACATCAAGAAAGATGTTTAATTTAAAATTTTATGACTCATCATAATTATATTTTTGAGAAATGCTAAGCGAGGCAACCGAGAAAAAATGAATTTTGTTTAAGATGTAATTATTAAATAATAGTATAGTAATCTGAGCATAGATAAACCATAAATATAAATTACATATTTGGAGCTGGAAAAATATCCAGTGCGATATGATCATTTTACAAATAAAACAAAGGAAACTTGATGAATTTATTTGCTTTGTCTAATGTTATTAAAATTTAGGGTAAAACTAGAATTGAAATATGTGCTTATTCAGAGTTTCTCTTTCTCTCTCTCTCTCTACCTACCTATCTCTCTCTCACGCAATAGAAACTAGAGACCATATTACAATGTTTAAATTAAGCTTATCCAATGAATAAAAAGATGGTATGAAAAAATTATCTGTTACCAGCCAATTATTTCATTTTATTTTATTATTATTATTATTTTTTAGTGTTGTTGAAAAGCGAGGTTTTCCTACTGAACACAGACACAAATAATCAATTGAACTTTGAACTATTTACTCAGAAGTAGAAATTGACAACAGAGTGACCACAAGAGCTCTTCAATTAATTTTAACTGGGCATAAAATGGCCTCACACTTATTTAATTATTTCTAACTTGAAGGTAAAGAAAATGGTCTCCAGGACAAATGTATTTGGGAGCCTCTTGGAATAGAAATTGTGTTTTCTGCACTTGGAAACAAGCATGTCTGTATGGAAAGATTCTTTTTTGATTATTTTTTTTTATGTGGGTATCTGTCCCTCTCTGCTGGAGCACATACCTCAAGCTCATGGGACATGTTCCAGAAGGTGAGATTTTTCTAGTTGCCACAGCCCTAATACACTGCGGAGGTGAAGTATCACCCTTCCTGGAGAATATTCCAGGCCTCATGTAAAATTCGAGCTGAATCTGTTCTATATAATTCTTTTTTTTTTTCAATAAGTAGTTTATTGTTTTTGACAGACAGAGATACAGAGGCAGAGAGAGACAGAGAGAAGGAGGAGAGCCCAGAGCAGTCTCCATAGTTGTACGTCATCAGTTTTCAACACGTTTTCATTCCACACAGGTGGGCAGGGGCTGCACAAGGTGGGAACTGGACTGGGAGCCTCCTGCATGGGAGGCACGCCCTCTCGAGCCAGAGGCAGAACCAGAGGGTGAGAACCAAACTGGGGGCCTCCCTCATGGGAAGCACACCCCAGTTCAGAATATGGGTCCACACAGGCGGGGCTGGGATTCGGTCCTTGGTCACTGGGGCTGCAAAGTGAGTGTTTAACCAGCTGAGCCATCCCAGCTTCCCCTATAATTCTATATGACTGACAAAGAGATGTGATGTTTACACTGTCGAAGCATTTGGGATACACATCCCCTCTTAAATAATATGCTCTGTTTCAGTGGTGCATATTATCTGTTCTGTATTTCGAATGGCTAGCACATTGTCTTGCATAATAACCCTTCATTCCCTTGATGTTTCTAACTAGATGAGAGATCATTTTCAAACATATGGATCCTAATCTAGTATCACCCTTTGGCATTTTAGAAAGCTATATCATCATTTTCTGAATGTAAATGACTCATCAAATTTATACAGTAATTGGAGTAAGGTATTATAATCAGCAGTTTCTAAAAATGTCCTTCTTAAGAAATACCTAACTTCCTCCAGATAGCTAAATAGTCAAAGATTTCTAAAACTGAATGAAAAAAAAACATTCATGGAAAAATGCGGAGAAAAGAAATGCTTTGACAGGCAGTTTATTACTGGTGCAGGAATGCTAAAGGCATGGACATTCCACCAAAGGGGAGTCCAACCTTGTGGCTTTTCTGGGCCACACTGGAGAAGAAGAATTGTCTTGGGACACACACACAATATACCAACACTAACACTAGCTGATGAGCTTTAAAAAATGGCAAAAACATCTCATCATGTTTTAAGAAAGTTTATGAATTTGTGTTGGGCCTCATTCAAAGCCATTCTGGACCACATGTGGCCCGTGGGCCATGGGTTAGACAAGTTTATTGTAAATCAAGGTGAAGTAGGTAAGTCTTTTTTAAAAACAGAAGAAATGGTGAAGCAGCTACATAACAAAGAAGTCTGGGAGGACTAGTTTTCCTGGATACAATACAAGGCTTATGTCTTTTACTATGAGAACATAGGCAGCAATGTTAAAAATACAGTACTATTTTAAGTGTCTAAAAAAAAGAAAGGAGATAAATAGTTGAATCTTTAAATACTTTAAGTGTAGCAAAACATGTACAGAGCATTGATGCTGACAACTATAAAATAGTGGTGAAATAAATCAAAGAAAATCCAAATGAATGGACAGAAATAATCATTCATGAATTGGAGGAGTCTGCATAATAAAGATGACTATGTTCCCCCAAGTCAATATACAGGTTTAACACTGCTCTTATCAAATACACGGTGTCATTCTTTTTCTTAAGATATAGTCCAATTTCCCCTAAAATTTATATGTGAAAGCAGACAAAATATAATAGCTAAAACAATTTTTAAAAGTAAGAATAAAATAGAAGAAAAATCTTTACCCATTTTAAGACCTATCATAGAAGTGTAGTATTTATATTTGAGACTGTGGGTTTGATGAATAGATGCATAGTTCAATGGAACAAAATTGAGACCAACATGAGCATGGCAAACTGACTTTGACATTGGTGAAAGGAGAAATCCAATGGAGGAGTGATAGCTTTTTAAACACATGGTGTTAGACCATTTACTAACCATGGAAAATGGGAGAGAGAGAGAGAGAGAGAGAGAGAGAGAAGAGAAGAGAAGAGAAG
>PVKE010034014.1:0-17621 GCA_004027555.1 Craseonycteris thonglongyai | reverse complement strand
TGGGATTCAGGGAGGACTTTATGAATCTGACCTCACTGGCAAGGGCAGTAAAAGCACAAATAAACAAATGGGACCTTATCAAGCTAAAAAGCTTCTGTGCTGCAAAGGAAACCATCAACAAAGCAAAGAGGCAACCAACCAACTGGGAGAAAATATTTGCAAACAATGCCTCTGATAAGGGGCTAATATCAAAAATATATAAAGAACTTGTACAACTCAACAAGAAAAAAACAAGCTATCCAATTTAAAATGGGCAGAAGACCTTAACAGACACTTCTCTCATGAACACATAATATGGCCAACAGATATATGAAGAAATGCTCCACTTCACTAGCAATTAGGGAGATGCAAATAGAAACCACAATGAGATACCATCTTACACCTGTTAGAATGGCTATAATCAACAAGACAAGGGATAACAAGTGCTGGAGAGGCTGTGGACTAAAAGGAATCCTCATACACTGCTGGTGGGAATGTAAACTGATACAACCACTATGGAAGGCTGTATGGAGATTCCTCAAAAAATTAGGAATGGAATTATCATATGACCTAGCCATCCCTTTACTGGGCATCTACCCAAAAACCCTGAAAACCTTAATCTTTAAAGATGTTTGTACCCGCATGTTCACCGCAGCACTGTTCACAGTGGCCAGAACATAGAATCAACCAAAATGCCCTTTGATAGATGACTGGATCAAGAAGATGTGGTACATTTACACAATGAAATACTACTCAGCTATAAGAAATGATGAAATACAGTCATTTGTGACAACATGGATGGACCTAGAGACCATCTTATTAAGCGAAATAAGTCAAACTGAAAGAATCCAGAAACGTATGACCTCACTTATAGGTGGAATATAAAACTGAAAGTTACAAAGACACAGAGACCTATGGACACACTCAATAGCTTGGTGATTGCCTGAGGGAAGATGAGGAGGGGGGAAGGAAAGAGGGAGGGGAGGTGGGAGAGGGCACCAGCATTATGGACACACTCAATAGTTTGGTGTTTACCTGGATAGGGGGGAGGAGAGGGGAGGAAGAGTTGTCGGGGGGAGGTGTGGGTGGACACCAGATATATGGTGTTGGAGGGGGAGCTGATTCTGGGTGGTGGGCACATAATGCGATGCATGGGTTATGTGATATGGACTTGTACATCTGGAAACTATCTAATTGTTATCAACCAATGTCATCCCATTAAATTTAACAATAAAATAAATAAATAAATAAATAAATAAATAAATAAGAGAAAAATAAATAAATAAATAAATAGGGGGAAAGCTAGGATGGCTCAACGGGTTAAGCACTCGCTTTGCAGCCCCAGGGGCCGGGGATCAAATCCCAGCCCCAACCCAGGTGGACCCATATGCTGAAATGTGGTGTGCCCCCAGTTCAGTTCTTTCTGGGGCCTATGCGGGAGGATCCCCGCCCAGTTCCTGCCCTGCACAGCCCCATGCCCACCTGTGGAGTGAAACTACATGGAAAACTAATGTCAACTATGGAGACTGCTCTGAGCCCTCCTCCTTCTCTCTGTCTCTCTGTGTCTCTGTCTTTCTCTGTCAAAAATAAATAAAATAAAACTTTTTAAAAAATGCTATTGTTTCTGTGGTCAGGGTTGACATCTAGGACACAGATTAAGAACAGCCACAAAATTTAAAAAGTCTTTAAACAAACAAAATAGATTCCATTCTGCAAACATCTGAATTGCATATTATTTACAGCAATGCAACTTACTGAAATCTAAATATTCTAGTAAGGAAGAGTAGGAGGGATTTAACTGCACATTAACCATTATCATTAAATTATGACATGTGAATCAATATTAATTTTACTTTGCTGTCTTAATTGTTTTTAGTAAATACATAGAACTATACTAGTAATGGTTTTGCAAGATTACTTATGACTTAAATCTGACCCTATTTTTTCCATAAATCCTACAGTTTTGTAGCCATATTTTCTCCTACCAAAAAAGAGATTTAAAACAACTCTCATAGATAAAGCCATGGCTAAACTTAAATAGATTTTTAAAGCCAAGTTTCCAAATTACAACTAATACAATATAGGTTTTAATCTTTTATTTAACTTTTACAATTCATTCTGATTCTGTAGACAAAGGACTTTCACTGGAGCACCACAGGAACTGTTTATGCTACTCTTCTTGAGGTGTAAGGTATAAGAAAATATACTAGAATGCCTTCCAATTTACTCATAGCCCCGATTTCAAATCCAAAATTCTTTCTACCAGGTAAACAGCCCTGTCCTGATAGAAAGAAGCCTGTATTTGGAGTCTTGTATCTGGGATCAAATTGTAAGGTCTTCTTTTGTTTCCTATGTGAATCCATGCAAAATCTCAAGCTTTCCCAACTCTATTTTTCTTTAATAGAGTTTTCTTTACATTGAATATAGAACATAATGAAACCTAGTACATGTGATAATCATATGTATTAACATATATAAGTAATACAGAGGATGTTGAACAAATAAAATATTGTATGTTTCCCCACCTTCTCCCCCCCCCCCCAAAAAACTGAACAGGCTGAAGAGGGATGAAAAAAAATTGAGTCTAGTAGAGTTTCAGAGGAAGTAAAGTATAGCTACACATACTTGTAAAGGAAACTACTCACTCCCCTTTTTTCCACTCATGTGTGTATGTGTACATGAGTGTGTGTATATGTTTATTACATTTATTAGGGTGACCTTGGTTATTAAAATTCCATAGCTTCCATGTGTACAATTCTCTACAATACATCATCTATGTGTTGTGTTGTGTTGTATTTTCACCACCTAGAATCAGTTCTTTTTCAAATCACAAATCTTGAGGATAGAACGTATTAATGGGATGAAATGCAGAGAGGTTAGAAGAGTTGGCTTATTTCCCTTCCCCTCTTACTCTCAAGTCTTTTGCTACCTTTCTCCCACCACCTTCTGCCCCTACGTAGGCTTCCTAGCGATCCTTCTTTTCCTTCGTTTGGGACAGAAGTGGTCTTGTATTGCAGACCATTTATCATTGGAGGAAAGAAGACCCAGGTTGGGAAACAAGGACAGGAAGGAAGAAACTTGCAGATTGGAGCCTTCTCCAGGCTGCAGGCAAAGTCGAGATGGCAGCTGAGTCAGTGAGGGATGTCATATTTTAAACAGAACAGGATTTAACACAGTGAAACAAGCCACTGGTAAATTTCTAGAAGTGCTGAAGGAAACTAAGTTAGGGAAGTAAGGTCACTCTACCCAGAAATCTGGATACTGCAAGAAGCTCCAACTAAAGCATGGTTGTCTGCTGCCCCAAAATTGGAGACGGATGATGAGTCATAGAGCCTAAGGAAGGCACTGCTGCTCCCCTGGTATTACCCTCATGGGTGTCACCCACAACCAGAAGAAGAATTGCCACCTCCCTTCTATCTTCCAAACATCTCTTTTCATCATGCAGTAAAATGTAGTTCTCAGGCCACATTCAGGGAGAGGAGAGACCATAAAAAGAGCAGGCATAGTGTTAAGAGTCAAGAAGCAACAGCTGGCATATCATTCCATTTCACTGTGTCTCGTTTTTTGTTGGGTTGTTTCTTTGGTTTTTGTGTTGTTTGTTCAGCTTAAACTAATGAAGAAGTCAGGAAATCAAGGGAACAAAATCTATGCCTTGGCTGGAGTATCCCCTGTACCCTGTATCTCAGGAGCCTCCCCATGATGGACTGGATACAAGAAGACCTGGATCCTGCCAAACACCATGGATAAACTTTCAACATCACTTAACAGTTTAGTCCCTTTGGTGCTGGACTAATAAGAAAGCTCATTGTAAATGGTGCCACTCAAAAAACAAAAGGCTATGTACTGCCTTGTCTTGATCAATATGAGATCCCTAATGCCCATCATAGTTCTTATAACATGGTTAATGCACAATGTTCCCTGGTTAAGCCTCAGGATTATGGTGAGATGAGACTTTGGAAATGACACATTATTATTAAATATAGTATTTAGCATTTATTGAAGACACCCAGCACCACATTACCCCTAAATTGCCAACCTCTGTCTAATCCCCTATAGAGTGCCAGAGTGATCCTTTCAAAATATTAGTCACCTTCTCTCTTTCTCTCTCCCTCCCCGTCAACCCCACTAACAACTCTCCAATGGCTCCCACCTCTCTCAAAGCAAATTTTGAAGTCTTTACATGGGTTCCCTTATTACCTCTGACTCATCTCCTATCTTTCCAGATGCTCACACCCCTCAAATCGTATAGACCCCTTGCATTTTTGAATATGCTGTAATGGCATTCTTGATGTGTCAATTTGATGAAACCGCAGTCTCCAGTTATTCAATCAAGCATTAATTTAGGTACTACTGTGAAGGGATTTTGCAGGTATGATTAAAATTTCTAATCATTTGACTTTAAATAAGGAAAATTATCCTGGATAATCTGGTGAGCCCAATTTCCACCAGTAGACAATAGCTTTGGCCTTATATCCTTGGAGTTCCATCATGTTCATATTTTTCTTTACCTGATTGCCCTATAGTTTTAGATTTGCTTAGCCAGTCCCCATAATCACATAAGCCAATAAATTCCTTGTAATAAGAGTCTGTGTGTGTGTGTGTCTCTCTCTCTATCTCTCTTTCTCTCTTCTCTTTTTTGGTTCTATGTCTCTGCTTGAATCCTCACTGATACACACACCAAGCACTCTCTCGCCTCAGAAGCTTTTCTTTTTTGTCTGAAATCCCCTTCCCTAGAAGGATGCATGCCTCATGCCCTCACTTCCTTCAGACTTTTGCTCAGTACTACTTTCTTAGAATCCTTTAAGCCACTCTATTTAAAATTGCAACACCAGCACCTTTAAATTTCCTATCCCCATTCCTAGCTCCATTTTTCTCCATAGCATCATGTGACACAGTCTATGTTTTATTTATTTTATTTATTGTATATCTTTCCCTAGTAGAATCCAAGCTCCACAAAGACAGAGGTTTTTATCTTATTTTCACTGCTATTACCAATGCCTAAGATATACGTAGTAGATGCTCAGGAAATATTTACTAAATGAAGGAGCAGTGAATGAGCTGACAACAACACAAGGGCTGTCTGGAAAACAATACAACCATTGTCAATATAACAGGACTGGTTTGCGGCTGGATGCTTTCTGGACAGCCCTTGTATATATTAGTCCAGTTAATAAAAATGATCCTCTGCCATTATTCTCCAAATAGATCTTCAATTCCTCTGATAGGACCAAAGTCCAGCCCTGAACTCCAGCCTACCTGGTTGGGACCTGGAGACTGCCATGTGTCTATGCCCTACTAAAGGTTTGTTACCTATTCCTCACACCCCAAATACAGTTTGGGTTCATTTCACCAGTGGTTAGGTGGTTCATAATAATATCTCCACATGCTTTCACCACTGCTGAGCTCATTTACCTATTGGATCTTCCCCATGTCTATATCTGCCCAAGAAATGTCCAGCTTTCCAATCAGTGGATTGCAGTGGGGCAAAGAGATGTTCTACTAGCAACAGATTCTTTTATCTTCCCCATGTTATATTATGCTAGTTACTTCTTCCTTCTCACTGATCTCCATCTCTCCAAGTCAACATACTTCAGTTTTAAGTCCACTACTAAATAACTGATATTTTTATGATTTTAAAACTGCATTATATGTATCTAGGAATGGGAAAATTTTTCCAGATAGAGGACATATGCTTTGAATTCATTTTTAAAACACTTTAACTAGAGTCCAGTTAGGTTTTGTTCTCATCCCTACTGAGAGGATGAGGGGTGGTGCGGGAATGTTACTTACTTGATATCCTATGGCTAACTAGCTTTCGGTAGGGGCTGAGAGCCAATTCAACATTGACACCTGATCTTAAAAGCCAACCTCTTCTAGAAAAATCTGGAAGTTTTTTATCGTATTCACTGATCAACATACAAATGAAAAGCCAGGCAGTTGAATATTAGCACCTAAAAGAGCTCACAGTCATTAATAATGAAAATAATAAGAAATGCTTATTCATCTCTTTGGAATTCTTTTATTCAACAGGTGTTTAAAATTAGATCAAATCAACATCAAGATTCATCAACTCAACTCACTAAAATGAAAACATTATAATTAGCCCTTAGAAACAGACAGATAATATGCAGTTGTTAAGTTTCTTTATGTCTTCTTTCCTCACACTTTATTTTATTTTTATAAGTGCTAATAGGAATTCATCAGAATTATACAGCTTTTAAAAAGGGTTGAACTATCCATACTAGTTTCCAGTTCAGTGTTGCAATGATTAATATGGTCACGGCAGTGAGGGAAGATAGAGGTTTTGTAAACATATCCCAGAATGCAAGAGCCATAATGGAAGATATTGATACATTTTACTACATAAAAATTAAAAACTAAAAATAACTTCCACTCTTTGTTATCTAATCACTTGCACATGTGTGCAAAGAGACATCACTTCAGTAATCTTTGTAATGACTAATGAAAAAACAAATCAATTCATAGGGGAATAGCTAAATTATTGTGCATACACATTTTATGTCTTCACAGTATGCAGTATTAAAAAGAAATTAAACCTAGGACATAAAGTTGAGGTTTAAAAAAGGAAATTGCAGAATAAGCCATATGTTGTGATTCTATTTGTATTTAAATGCAGAAAATAATATTTGTTTTTCTATATTTCTATATTTTAAAATTAGAAATATACTGATGACACTGATAACAGTGGTTTATTCTGAGAAAAGAACTAAAATTAAGGCAACCCAGGAGGACCCCTAGGTTGGTATAGCAGAATGCTGATTTTATCTATTCTAGTTGAAATATTCACAATGACATAATAGTCACGTATTACTTTTATAATTAAAAGTAGTATCTAAAAATTATCAAACAAAAAGTGAAAAGAACAAACACAAACTAATTCCATACTTACCAGATGAAACATTTATCTGAATCTCTTACTCTACCCCTCTCCACACCCAGCAATCTCCTATTTAACACCCTGGCTTATGTGTAACTTCATTTAGAAAGCCTTTCTTGACTAAATCCTCATCAGAGGTATTCTGCTCTCAATACATGTTCATTTCTTTAATAAATCATTTAACATATTGCATTATATAAAAATTGACTTACTCTATCTTTCTCAGAAACAATGAGCCTTTCAAAAACAATAAATCTGATTCCGTGGTCTGTAACAACAGATCTGGTCCATAAATAAAAAGAGTAAATGAAGTCAGTATTTAGATCTTCTCTTTACTAAAATTTAATAAGAAGCATCCCTCATCTTTCTAAATTACTAACAAAACTTTTGACCCAAGGTTTACTTCTACTCATTCAACCTTTTATTTTTTAGCTAAATTTTTTAAATAATATTTTATGATTATTAGTTTCAGGTGTACAAAACATAGCAATCAGACATTTACACACCTCACAAAGTGATAATCCCAACAAGTCTACTACCCATCTGATACAACTGGCTATATTCTTTATGCTGTAGTTTACATCTTGCGATTATGTGTATATATTTGTATGTATACCGGTATATATTTTTAATTACAATTGGCATTCAGTATTGTTTTATATTAGTTTTAGGTGTACAGCTTAGTGATTAGGCATTTATATAATTTATGAAGTGATTCCCCAATGTCTAGTGCCCATCTGATAATCATACATTACAGACTGTATGCCCCACATTGTATTTTACATACCTGTAACTATTTTGTGACTACAAATTTGTACTTCCTAATTCTTCACTTTTCTCACCCATACCCCCCAAATACTAATAAGGGTAATGTCTGAGAGTTTACTTCCTATATTTTCTTCTAGGAGTTTTATGGTTTCAGGTCTTACATTTAAGTCTTTAATCCATTTTTTTAGTTTATTCTTGTATGTGGTATAAGAAGGTGGTCAGTTTTGTTTTTTGTTCTGGTTTGTTTTTCTGCATGTATCTGTCCAGTTTTCCCAGCATCATTTATTGAACAAACTACCTTTACCTCATTGTAAATTTTTGCTTTCTTTGTCATAGATTAAATGATCATATGGGCATGGATTATTTCTGGATTCTGATCTGTTCCATTGATCTATATGTCTGTTTTTATGCCAATACCATGCTGTTTAGATTACTAAGGCCTTGTAGTAAATTTGATATCACTAGTGTGATACCCCCAGCTTTCTTTGTCTTTCACAGGATTGCAGTGTCTATTCTGGGTTTTCTATGGTTTCATATAAATTTTTTGATTTCTTCTAGTTCTGTGAAAAATGCTATTGGTCATTTTATAGAGATTGCATTGAATCTATATACCGGTATTGCTTAGGTAGTATGGACATTTTAACTATATTAATTCTTCCTATCCATGAGCACAGTATGTTTTCATTTTTTGTAACTTAATTTTTTTCTTCAATGTCTTATAATTTTCTGTCCCTCAACCTTTTAAACTTTTGTTTATCCCCTGTCCTGAATAGCCCTACTTCCCATTCTTATCCCTCTTCTTAATCATATTCTGTTTTCACTCTCCTACATGACCTTGCTGGAATAAAACTGAATACTCTATAACACAGAAATACTGAAGAAGTCTTTAAAGACAGTAACTATATGACTATCTTTCACATCTACTACACTGTCAATCACACATTAAGTGCTTAGTAAATGAGTGATAAATGACAATAGTGAAGCTCAAATAATCAGTCCCCAAAAAATCACCACAGGACATTCTTATGAAAGTCCTCCCTGATCCTCAACCCACACAAAAACCCCACAATTTAGATCCAATAAATGAGCTAACAATCCTTTGGAATGGATAATATGTCACAAATTTCATAGACTAAAATAAATGTACTTTGTAGGGAAATCACCTAACCCTCTCTGGAAAACTTTTACTTTTACTTCATGTAAAATTTAAGCAGTACAGTATAGTAGTAAAAATGATGAGTTCCAGAGTCAGACACCTCTGAGTTTGAATCCTGGCTTCTCCACTTACTAATTGTGCAAGCTTGTTTGGAGGGAGCTGCTTCCTCGCTACGCCTTCTTTACATCATCTGAATAAAAACAGAATGAGACCATCTGTCTCAGGGCTGTTGTGCATTAGTGCAAAGTGCTTAGCACAGAAACTGACACCTCTTTGATTCAGACCAGCTATTATTGTGCTTATTATATCCTAGTTTTCTGCTTTACAGTAGAACAAAGGCTGAACATTAAAAGGAAAAGAGGCTAAATAAGTAAGGTAACTTAAGGACAAAGGGTAGAAAAGTTGCTAGATTTCATAAAGCCTATTTATTTGTGGCCCTTTTTTATAAAGTCACATACATCAATAGTCCTGGATGTGCTGACAGAATTACCACCAGGGCAATCACTGCTGTTTACATTAACCCTTTAACTGTGCAATTGGTCATAAATTTATCTTCCCACATGCGCACAAATAATTTTTTTAATTTCTGATATTTTTGTTGTAATTTTGTTTTCTTTTTTTACATTAGGGAAAACTAGTATCTGGAAAAAAAGACATACTTTAAATAGTCAATAGACGATGAGAGCAGTCTGCTAGGCCAAACGCTAATAGATGATGGGAGCAGTTAAAGGGTTAATATCCAGGACAAAACAAATAGGTTTCGCTTATACTATTTGAAAAAGCAGAAAAGTACTGTGACAGTATTGTGTATCTGAGTGACTATTATATTAATACCCCTTAGAAAGAGACTTCTGTTTGCTGAGGAAATGTATAAACCAGGGGTGTCAAACTCAATTAAAACACGGGCCATTTGGTGCAACAGGCAAGATTCACACAGGCCACATCACATTTACAAACGTCGCCGAAACTGAGCGCGTTTATACACGCCCACAGGCCCCCAGGAAAGGCACTGGGCCACGTGTATACTCGTCTTCAGTAGTTAAAGGGTTAACAAGGGATTGTGTGTACGGTATTGCCTCCATCTCCCCTAAGCGCTATTTTCTTCATAACAATTTTTTCTATTTTTATTTTATTTCACAGCATCGTGGGCCACAAAAAAAATTACCTCGGGGGCCGCATATGGCCTGCGGGCTGCCAGTTTGACACCCTTGGTATAAACCATTCTAAAAGGGGCAGGTTCAGACGTCCTCACACTTTTTAAACAGGGGGCCAGTTCACTGTCCCTCAGACCGTTGGAGGGCCGGACTGCGGGCCCGGGACGAGTCGGCTGCTAAGCAGAACAGGCAGCGGCGGCAAAAACACCCAGCGGGCCGGATAAATGTTTTCGGTGGGCCGCATGTGGCCCGCGGGCTGTAGTTTGAGGACCCCTGTTAGGTCATGGGTTTCAGCTGGACCCCCCTGGGCTGCAAAGTAATAGTAAAACAAAAACAAAACTGAACTCTAAAACAGGAAGAGAAAGTGGTCTCTGGTTGGGAGGTGATGTGAGTGGGATGCCAGTGAATGAAAGAAGTTAGAA
Source organism: Craseonycteris thonglongyai (assembly GCA_004027555.1). NCBI lineage: Eukaryota > Metazoa > Chordata > Mammalia > Chiroptera > Craseonycteridae > Craseonycteris > Craseonycteris thonglongyai. The sequence goes on along the minus strand of PVKE010034014.1, from coordinate 7,244 downwards.
AAAAGAAAAGTGAGCAAGATGGTGGACCAGAGGCGAACTCCTGAGATTCTCCCAACATTTAGTAAAGTCAACAAAAATCAAACATGTTGTTTAGCTGAATGTCTTCTGAAAACTGATAAGTGCTTTAGGTTCTGAAACTGGATGATGCAGGAGCTGGAATTCGCAGAAATCATGGCAGGACCGGAGTATTGCCAGCTATGTATATTGGGCAGGGACTAAAATTTTAACTAAAACACAAGGAAAGGAGCAGGAAATCACTCCCCAAATATATACTCTCAGCTAATCTGTTTAAAACAGTTGTGAAAGCTCTCTATCAAAAAAAAGTGGGGGAGGGCGTCAAATCCCTTTCAGAAAGTGTTCGCACATACCAGCTATTATACTTATCAGAATGATGCCCATGGTATCGTTCTGATAAATGATATCATTCAGTATATAGTAAATAAGATATCAATTTTTTTCTTTCAAGCAAGACTCCCATCATGTAAGAGTGACAGTCACTGGATGTCATGTTCCTTTAGTCTTCACAAGATCTGACTTTGTTGCACATCCCAGCTTTCACAGGGACCAGAACTATGCACATGGAAAAACTTCTGTATTTCTTTATTTTATTGTTTTGACAGAGACAGAGAGAGACAGAGACAGAGAGAAGGGGGAGGGCCCAGAGCAGTCTCCATAGTTGAACTTCATCAGCTTTCAACATGGTTTCATTCCATACAGGTGAGCAGGGGCCACGCAAGGCAGGAACTGGGCTGGGGGGCCTCCAGCATGGGAGGCACACCCCCTCGAGCCAGGGGCCGAACCAGGGGGTGAGAACTGAACTGGGGGCCTTTTGCATGGGAGGCACACCGCAGGTCACATGAGTTCACATGGGCTGGGGCCGGGATTTGATCGTTGGTCCCTGGGCTGCAAAGCGAGTACTTAACCCACTGAGCCATCCCAGCTCCCCAAAGTTAGTAGTTCTTAGAAGATGGAGTCCAGGGCATGAGAAAAGGCTGCCTCATGCCTCTCCAGATTTCTTTTCACAGTTTTTCTTTTCCAGAGACAAGCTTCTCAAGTCACTCCAGGCTACTTTGTTTCCATCCTGCTCTGGGGCTCACACAGCAGAGGGAGGGGGAAAAAAAAAACCAACAAAGGCCAATTCCCTGAGTCATCACGTCCTGGCCACCTCTGTCTCTGTCCCTAGCAGTCAGGTTGCCACCATCCATTAGTGATTTGAGACTCCATGGGCCCAGTCACTTTCCAGGCACACAGTAATCTGAAGCTTTCCTACAGGCCACACCTGAAGGAAGCAGCAGCTATGTCTGTCCCAATTTCATACTCCAACAGCCACTTCTGAAAGAGGACGTCCCACCCAGGATCAGGCTCTAGTGCTGGGCCCTGTGTTCTGAAAGTATTGGGAGTCCCTCCAATCCATACAATTTGTCCCCTGGATGGAAAGCAATCTGAATATTTATTGATCACTTACCATGCACAAAGTCCTTTGCGAGGCACTTTAGCCTATTATCTCATCAAATTCTCACGACAAATCTGAGTAGGTCTCTCACACTCATATTAGAGGGGAGGCTATCCATTAAAGTGCTTTCAGCCCTGCATAAAAGAATTCCCAACTGAGACTGCTTTATACATTTTTGGTGTGATGGTTAAGAATACAGGTTCTGAAGACAGAATGGTTTTCAAATCCTTGCTCTACTATGCAGAACTTTAAAGTACTTTTTGCTTCAGCTTTCTCAATTATAAAATGGGAAAGTGACAGTACCTTAGGATTGCTTTGAGAATGGAAAAGGTTAATGCATGCGAGGTAATTAGAATAGAGCCTGGCAGGGCCAGAAAATCTGGAGTGAGGCATGTCCAGGGTTGGTTCACTCTTCTTGTGATGTCAGCTTCCTATCTTTCTGTCCTGCTGTCATCAGTGTGTTGACCATTTGTCTCATGTGACAAGGTGAAGGCCAGTTTCAAGCATCGCATGTACAAATAACATCTGACCCCCAAACGAACAAAAAAGGAAGAACAAAAAGAAAGCTGTCTCAACCCATACTTCTTGTTTTAAGAGGAAAGAAAGTCTTCCCCAAACAACTTTTCCTACATCCCTCAGATCGTAAGGGAAGCTGGGAAAGCAAGTACATATCAGGGGTTCTCAGACTCTGGTATAAATTCTGCCAGCAAAGAAGCAGCCAAGTTGGTGTGAAGAATGACTGTTGGTCAGGCCATTAACAATGTAATAAATATGCTTTTCAAAGTCAAGTTCCTTAAGGTAGCACAGCTAGTATGGCAGAGCTGGAACACAAAAACAAATCTGGACCTTCTGCAAAAGCTTTCACCTCCTAGATCACTGTACACTGATTTTTGTTAGGACTATTATAGCAAAATACCTTGTATGGGTGGAGCTTAAGCAACAGAAATTTATTGTCCCACAGTTGTGGGTGGTAGAAGTCCAAGGTCTAGGTGTCAGCAGAGTCAGTTCCTTACGAGAGCCAGCTTTGAGGAAGAATCTGTTCCACCCTTCTCTCTAGCTTCTGGTGGTTTGCTGAAAATCTTGGCATTCCTTGGCATGTAGACACACCACCTTTACCTCTGGATTTATCTTCACATGGTGTTTTCTCTTTGTGTGTATCTGCCTCTAAATTTCCCTTGATATATGGAATTAAGTCATATTGGATGAGAGTATATCCAAATGATTCCATTTTAATTGATTACTTCTACAAAGACCCTATATCTTGTGTCCAACATCTATTATTTTCACAAATGAAAACACTCCAGTCTCCATCCCCTAAGGAACTATTATTACCAGGTACCTGTGCATCTTTCCAAAAATTGATTATGCTTTCAAACTCTTACACTGTTCTTTACACCATACAAGATTATTTTCATCTTCTTATCTGGTTTGGTAAATTGCTAAGAAATTTCATGAAGTATCATCAAGCACAGCTTAATATCTTTCCAAAGGAAAAGTTGTTCAAATGATATTCAAGCCATGGACTTAATATGACTAAGACAAACCCTACAGTTTCTCATGTTAACAAATGAGTTGTCAAAGATTCACTGTAATTCATATAGAATACTTAAGTTCTGCTCTGATGTTTTTGTTTTGTTTTTGTATTTACACTGATTTTAATAGCTTTGAGATATAATTAGTATATAATAAAACTGCATGTTTAATGTGTGTAAACCTATGCATACACCTGAGATACCATCATCACTGTCAAAGTAATGAACACACTCATCACCTCCAAAAAAAGACGAAAGACTATCTCCAAATAAGGCCACCTTCTGAGGTACTAGACATTAGGAGTTCAACATATGAATTGGGGGAAGGGTGGTCAAAATTCAACCCCTTAGACGAAAATCACCTTAAATGGAGACCAAGAATTCAATGGTTTAATGAAAACTTAGCAGAAAAAAGAAAAGAATGAAACAGAGGAGGTTGACATCTATTCGTCCAATTGATAGAATATTAATGTTAAAAGGTTGGTTCAGATAAATGTATTCATAAACATAAAAGAGGAAAAAATGCCAATTGAGCTCAAAATTAGCTATTCCTTCAACATAACAAGTAACTATTTTGAGGAGCAAAATATATGCCTTTGGTCCTTTCTTGTCTCTGAAAGGTATAATGCATTATTCATAATGTAGTAATGTAATAATAGCTTGATAGAAGTTTAAGATTTATTTTTTTATTGTTTTTGACAGAGAGAAAGAGAGATACACAGACAGAGAAGGGGGAGGGCCCACAGCAGTCTCCATAGTTGCACATCATTGGCTTTTCCACATAGTTTCATTCCACAGGTGGGTACAGGGCTGTGCGGGGCAGAAACTGGGCCTGGGTCTCACCCCAGTGAGAACCAAACTGGGAACACACCCCAGTTCAGCATATGGGTCTGCACGGGCCGGATCCGAGATTCAATCCTCGGTCCCTGGGGCTGCAAAGCGAGCACTTAACCCACTGAGCCATCCCGGCTTCCCTTATAGAAGTACTTTTAACGGAAACCTTCAGGAATAGAAAATATGGAACAATTCTTATCTTCCTTTTTATTTTGTAAGATGTCAAGAATTTAAGGGTTCTAAAATTTAGTCTAAGGACAAGAGCTTTGTTCTTAATTTAACTATCATGGTTCTCTTGTCTTATTAAACTGAAGCTTACCATTGGTCACCAGAAGACTGGGCAAGAATACAAAGGGTCACATTTGGAAAAACTAATTTCTATGTGTCTTAATATTGAGGCCATTGATTTTCTAATAGCTAATATTAGGAAATAATACCCATTAAGTAGTTACTGTGTGCTAGACATTCTGCTATGGAAAGCAAGGTAGTTGGCATGGGTTAACTAATTTAGTTCTCAATTTTTTGAGGAAGAAACTATTTCCATGCCCTTGTTATAAACAGACTAAAATATAGGAAACATATTCAAGACCATTCCTAGTAAGTGGGGGAAGGTCAAAGCTCTGAATCCAGATCTGCTTAACTTCAGAGTTCACACCCTTAAGAGAACATATCTTGGGGAGCTCCCCCAGTTCAGTTCTCTCTCTGTAACTCTCTCTGTAACTCTCTCTCTCTCTCTCTCTCTGTCAAAAACAATAAAAATAAATAAATAAATAAAGAGAACATATCTTGGCATTAGCTGAACCAAGTCACAAAATTCTAGTTTTGCCACTGGTTCTATAAGACTAAGAAATCTATTTACCTGTAAAATTTGGATAAAACTGTCTAGTTAAATTAGAGGGAAGCTAACATTTTATCTTAGATCTCTCAGCTTTAGATCAAAAATACTTGACTATATGTTTTTTGACCTAATGAAAGATAACTGGTTTTGTTCTAGGACCACCACATAAATTCCAGTTATTTAAATAAGGGTTCTTTTCTTTACCCCATTTCTTCAACATGGGGTGTGTAGCCTCCCTTCCTGCACCACACTGTGTTCTCCTTACCAGTGTTTTGCTGCAGCTCATAAAAGAACATCAGTCGCCTTCTGTACCCAGCCTCCTTTCCTTCTATGAGCTATTACCCACTTACAATGCCATCTAGAATTGCATAGCAGCCAGTAATGGCTTTCTTCCCTCTCTATATTCAGTCAGGTCTCTAGACAATACGGGCTTCCTACATCCCCCTTACAGAAACCATAAAAATGGGAGCCATGGGAGTAAAGTGGGGCACCATCTGTCCTGTTCTCCCTCCTATTAGAGTACATGAGCCTCCCCTTTTACCTAAAGCCAATCTTCTGCCTACACTTTAGGTCCAATCCCCTTTTGCTTCTCAGGACATATTTACTATCGTTTATCTAGTTAAACCTCCAGGTTTAGAGGTTCTTTTAATGATTCCCTGTTTAGGGCACATTTTCATCACTGACCCATGCAAAGTCAATTTTCTGTCTTCTCTGACTACATGCCCTTTTTTTTTTCTCTTGCCACAGGCAACCACTGCATTTGTTTTAGTGTTCTCCTCTGTTTGTGTGCTGTATTAGTAAGGTATTTCAGGAAAACAGAACCAAGGGGAGGTGATAGCTATATGATAGATTGATTGACAAATGATTGGTAGATAGATGACACATGATGATGATAAATAGATAGATACATTGATTTTTATAGGATTGGCTCAAGCAATTATGAAAACCAGCAAAAATGAAGTCAGGTAGCCAGCAGGCTGAAAATTTAGGTAAGAGTTGATGTTGTAGTCTTGAGTCCAAGATCTAAATACTGAAAGCTCAGGCAGGATTTTTATATTTCAGTCTTAAGAAAAAATTGCTTGTTTTTTAGGAAACTTTGGTCTTTGCCTTTAGGCCTTCCATTGATTGGATGTAGTTCACCCACATTATGGTTAACCTGCTTTACCTCCAGTTAACTGATTGTGTTAACAAATACCTTCACAGAACTACCTAGACCAGTGGTTCCCAACCTTTTTCCACTTGTGTACCCTTTTATACCCATTTCTATTAATTGTATGCCTTGTTTTTAAAACAGTGGTTTTTAAGTACTGACACTTTTGCTCAGTGCCTATTTTAACGTAAAATTGTGCAAATTAGGTAATAAGTTAGAAAATAAAAATCAGTACACTAAAAGTACAAACCACAGATTTAATTTTACAATGTTCATAATACAGTTAAATACTGATAATGATGATCAAGTATTTAACAATATTTATTTGTGTTATCTGAAAAGTCTGCAATAATTTTTATGCAGATCACTAGTCAATTGAAACATTGTTAGTGAGATTGTTGAGCTTGCTTTGATACACTTAGTTTCTTGAAATCAGGCTCAAAAGATGCATGATACAATTTTTTTTTTTTTAGAGTTATTTTATTGTTTTTAACAGAGTCAGAGAGAGACAGAGACAGAGAGAAGGGGGAGGGCCCAGAGCAGTCTCCATAGTTGTATGTGTATGTCATCAGTTTTTGACATGGTTTCATTCTACACAAGTGAACAGGGGCTAACCAGGGCAGGAACTGGGCTGGGGGCCTCCCACATGGGAGGCATGTTTCCTCCATCCAGGGGGCAAGAACCAAACTGGGGGCCCCCCACATGGGAAGCACACCTCAGTTCAGCATATGGGTCCACACGGGCTGGAGCTGGGATTTGATCCTCGGTCTCCAGGGCTGCAAAGCGAGTGCTGAACCCACTGAGCCATCCAGGTTTCCCCACGATAAAATCTTAAATCAAGACGCATTAAGCTTCTTGTGGTACTTTTTTTTTTTTTTTTTATGAAGGTGTAAGAAGAAAAAGCTATCTCCATTAGTTCAGTATTAGTAAATGGGAAGAAGTACTTGAGTGCCTTCTCATTGAGCTGTTCATATTCCTCACTGACATCTACCCAGAAAGTAATAAGATGCTTGCTTTTAAGATCAAAATTTAAAGAAATATCAGTTGAAAGTTCAATTAACTGCTCTTTTTAATTGATTGTTTCAGCTTTTTTGAAGAATTCTTATTGAAGAAATCTGAAATCCAGTTGTTTTATTTTCCATGTTGAAGGAAGTACTTATAAAAGGACACTTTAAAACCTTCCAAATGACTTACTGTGCCCGGGCAATTGTGCCCCGTCCAGCGGGGCACGACAACGCGGCCCGAGGGGGAACCTATGAAGGACAAGAGACAGGAGACACGAAGAAATGGAGGCAAGACAGGATTCTGATCAAGCCTCAAAATTTTATTTTGGCTACAGCGGTATATATACAGTAGGGACAAAGGAGGGCAGGGCTGTCTGCTTAGTGAGGTATTTGTCAAAGGGTGATTGGTTGTAGGGTAAGTGGCAGCTCAGGA
>PVKE010034013.1:0-17618 GCA_004027555.1 Craseonycteris thonglongyai | reverse complement strand
TTTTTTTTTTTTTTTTTTTTTTTTTTTACATTTAATGCCATTTGATTTTATGTATTTTTTTTTCTTTTATATTGTTTTTGACACAGAGAGAGAGATACAGAGACAGAGAGAAGGGGGAGGGCCCAGAACAGTCTCCATAGTTGCACATCATTGGTTTTTCCACATAGTTTCAGTCCACAGATGGGCGCAGGGCTGCACAGGGCAGGAACTGGGCCGGGGTCTCACCCCGGTGAGAACTGAACTGGGGGCAGTCCTCAGTTTAGCATATGAGTCCACATGAGCCAGGGCTGGGATTTGATCCTTGGTCCCCGGGGCTACAAAGTGAGTGCTTAATCCACTGAGCCATCCTGGCTTCCCTCCAATTTTTTTTTTTTTTTTTTTTTTTTTTTTTTTTTTTTTTTTTTTTTTACATTTGTTATATGAATGAAGAAATGAGTAAAGCTGAAGAACTAAAAGAATCTAAAGGGCTTTGCAAGCTTTGTTAATATTTGGATATTCTTCAGTGAGAAACCATTAAAGATTTTTAGCTGCAGAATAATAATCAGATCTACATTCTAGAACTATTACTCTGGCTATTGTATGGAGAAAAGATAGCAGAAGGAAGCAAAGTTTCTCAGCAGGAAACTAATTAAGAGGACATTTTGCTGATCAAATTAGGAGAGATGCTAGAAGCTTAGGAAGCTAAAAGAAGGGTGAGTGGCAATAGATATTTGAGGAATGTAAAGGAGATTAATCCTTAGGATTTAGAGATTAATAAAGTAATAGAAGATGGGTAGTAAAAGAGAGGGAAGAGGCAAGGATAATGATTCACAGCTTTAGCAACTGGCAGAAGCGTTAACTGGAACATGAAACATGGGAGAAGAAAGAGGTTTCTGTTTTCTAGTTAGTTTAATATTTTAAGGTGTGTATTACTGTGGTTAGGTCAGAGATATAGAGTATGTGATATGTTGTAAAGACATAGCAGATGAGTATATGTGTCCAGCATTCAGGAAAGCAATACCAGATACAAATATAGATTTAGGAGTAACTCTTAATGCTGGAATCCAGGGAGTAAAGAAAACTTCTGAGAGGGGCTGGAATGAAGAGAGGTCTAGAAAGTTAAAAAGAAGGAACATCCAGAAAAGCAGAATTTTTTTAAAGGGAGAGCTATGTGCTATGAAAGTAATAGTAAGACGTATTACAGTAGGAGGCACAGTCAGCAAAGGATATAAAAAATACCAATTTGTTAATTTTGAAATAAGTAGGTTATCATACTGGCGAGAGTAGTTTTGTTAGAGTTCATCAGGTGGAAGCCAGAGAACAGTAAACTGAAAAGTGAGAGGTGAGAAAGTGAGAAAATAGATGTGAAGAATCCCTTCAACCGAAGTCTGCCTATGAGAGCAGAGACAGAGAGAGAGCGAACAAGCAAGTAGGGCCACAAGAGCGTGTCAGATCCAGGAAAGCTTTAGATCTTGCTTTAAATACAATAAACACTTAAATATGTTTAAATGATGGTGACAAGGAAACTGTAGATAGCCAGCAATTACAGATTTAGGGAAAACAATAGAAAATTGGTAAAAAAAAAAAAAAAATCTTTGATTAGTCAGGATATATTTGGATTCAAAACTCAGGAAAAAGCTTAGATGGAAAGGGGAACATCTCTGGATCACCAGAGGAAACAAGGAAGAAAAACAGAGGCGGATGCAGGAAAGGTAAGAGATGGCATCTCTATTCCTTGTGAAGTCTTATGCTCAGGTTGCTGATTGAGGCAAGGGAGATGAACATTTGAAGAAATTAAGAAAATCTTGAAATTGCTGTTGTGGGAGTGGGTAAGGCAGGTGAGAGGCAATCTTACAAAGTGTTTCTTGGCACCTCAACCCTATTGAGACTGAGGCCGTGAATATTATAAGAAAAATTGTGACAGTGTATAATTTTTATTCTAGTAGTACTTATCAGCCTGGACCTGCACAAGGGGAAGAGATCCAGCTGGGTTTATCTAGGTTGGCGATCTTTCCAGGGAGGTGTGACAGAAGGGAAGTGGGGCAAGAATGATGAAGATGAAGACAATAGGGATAGGGCTTCGGACTCTATTCAAGGTTCCAGAATTTTTTTGTTTTTGTTTTTTAAGAACAAATAAGTAATTGTGTGAAGGGAGCTTTGAGAGCTTACATACTGACCACCATACCAGGCTTCAGCATATATTATGTTACTGATGAGTCAAAACAAACTTACTTTGTGGACTCTAATATCATCTCCACTTTTACAAATTAAAAGTTGGAAAATCTCCTGGTCATTCTATTAGGACCCAGTGGAACTAGGATTCAGCCCAAATCAAAACTAAGGTCTAGCTGACCCCAAGGCCCAGATACTAAACATATGCCTCAATGAAAGCAGTAAGTGGAAAAATATTTTTTCCTACAACATTCTCTCTTCATAGAATATACAAACAATTTGAAAATGCAAAGAATTACAATGACTGAAATGTATAGATCAAGACTGAGTACATGATTATTTCCAAATGAGATATTATCAAACATAGTATTTGACATATGTGTAAAAGCTTAGAGGATCCAAAGTATTTTCATAAATTTTATCTCAATGAAAACATTTGTATGAAGTAGATAATTTATCGTTTTTATTTTATGAGTTCCAAGAATCTAAGGGATTTAAACAGTTCACTAACCAGTGGATTTTGTCTTTTTGTTTGTGTTTGCAAATGTCCTCAGAAAACTCAAAATTATTAAAAATATGTTATTAGCAAGTTTATGTTCCATATAAGAGCTTGATACAGTAAAAAGGTAGGGTAAATCTAAACACTTTTTTATTACCGGTATTTTAATTCTAAGACTATCAGGAAAGCATACTCAGTATTAGAACAACTTTTTTTTTGAACTTTTAGAATATCTGCTTACTTCATATAAATCAGATTGGGTTGACACTGGAAAACAATCCAATAGCTCTCTCATGTGAAGATTTTGGCAACTTTTCTTTCTTTTTCTGTGCAGAGGTCACAATTTAAGATTCTTACAGATTGTTTTCATTCAGAAAGCATCTGATAAGCTTTACTCACTCTCCTCAGAGTTGAGACACTCCCACTGTCTTTTTACTGAACACATACAGAAATATAGAAGTAAACAGAAAAAAAATATAGAACTACAGATCTATGAAAAAAAGAGTAGAATATAAAATATAAACCATCAAAGAAAGAGTTAGAAGATAAACCAAGAGAGCCTCAGTGACCATATAATTCCTTTCACCACATTGGCATATTGTTCCACTTTAACATTATTCATGATTTATTTTCTTCTTTCCTTGAAGGTGGTCTTCTCTCCCTATTCCTTTCCTTTTATAGAAACATTTCTGGTTTCATTAAACCAATAGGTCTAGGCATGCTAGTGTAATCCTCTGTATCATTCCTTAGAGCTTAAACACTTCATTAAAAATCATTTTATCGTCTATACCACAGTCACATTTAAATTGGCAAGATACTTTTGACATATATTCTCTCAATGCCACTAAATGGTTTAAACAGGTATTACATTGAGATCTGATTTTCATTAATTGAATTTGTAGAACAAACATAATCTAAAAATAATAACAATGTTAATGGTTTAAAAAAATAAAACTTTGTTGTTGAGCTTTAGGAAAAAAAAGCAAAGATACAGCATTTAAAGAAAATATTTCACAATTAACGAATTCACTTCTTGTGTTTAGTACCCAAATTCAAAACAGAAATTATGTAAAATGAGAAGGTTAAGAACTTGACAGATGATAAAGATATAAATTCATATTGTTAAAAATCTAGCATCATTCCAACTCCTGGATCACATCTCTATAATCTGGGGTTAAGATTGTAGTCTTGATTTAAATAAGAAAGCTGTTGGTGCCTACACATTCTAAGGCTGTACCTATTAGTAGTTGATTAAAAAGAAGAAGAAAGGAGAAAGAGAGGGTAGGGGGAAAGGAGAAGAAGAAAAAAAAAATGACAAGGAGGAGAAGGAGAACAAAAAAAGAACAAGAAGGAAGAGAGGAGAAAGAAGCAAAATTAGCATTAAAATTTTTCTGTTTTTCTCATTGAAGATTGTTTTGTTCATTTACTTAACACAATCTTAGATCCCACTTGAAGGAAAAGGCAGTCTGACATACACATAGCTGAAAAAATAAGTTAAGCAAAACCACTACAATCTATATCTGTTACCCAGAAATTGGAGCCATCTCCATAATTTAAGGTGCTTTCTCAATGTACATGTAATCACATGGAGTCTGTCTCTCTCATGGACGCTCTCACTGGTTTTGATAATGCAAACAGACAGTGTTTTTTTGCTAAAGAAAGTACCGGTATGTTTTCTCTTATAGACTGATGCTAAACTCTGGATCAGGAAAGCTTTTTCTACTTCAATGAGGATGATTCCATGACAAAACTATTTTTACTGCATTGTAGAATTCAGTGCTCTGGTCATCTGCTTATTAAAAAAAAAATTCTCTATAAAGGACAAATAAATAAAATCAATAGTATTTATTGTCCACATGTAGGTATTTGGTTCCTAAGTTATTGGGCTATTAAAAGAATCAGTGTTTACTCTTTCATTGTTTAGAAATGGATTTGAAATTCATTTTCAAAATTCCTTTTTATTTAAGTCATCCCAATCACCTCTGACAAAAATCTCACTGATATTGCCACTCATCAAACTACATAACCTTTGTCTACCAACCCGAAGATCCAGGGACTTTTCAAGGATGAAAGGTTAGGAAAAAGGAATTGATGTGATACACCTCTTTTTCTTTTACGTTATTCAAACGAGATTTTTTGGAAACTTACATTTCCTCCAGGCCACCTGAGAATCATTTAATCAATAATTATATATTGTACCAGAATCAGTACTATATGAACAAAACAACATTTCTGCATTTAGGGAACTGTTTTGGTGGAACATGAACAGACTTACTGGTATAGCTAGGAGGTAAGTACTAATCAAGGAATAGAATAAGGCAAAGAAAATAATAGCAAAGCTTTCAGGAAGGAGACAGCCTTTGAACTGAGTCCTAAATGGTAGGTATTCATCAGGAATAAGAAAGAGGAAACAAACAAACAAACAAAAAAACAGAGAAGGGACAGAGCACAGAAAAAATTTTAGGAAAGATTCCAGCAATCTTATTGTACCAAAGTACAAGCTGCTAAAAAGAGACTGTGGGAGATGATCCTGGAAAGGGTAGGTAAGTCTCCAACAGGAAATGCCTTCTGGGAGATGAGAAGAGCCTGGACTCCAACCTTTAGGCAATGGAGATGCCTTTAAATCAGCTTTTAAGATCCTCTAGCAACCATATACAAGATAGAATGAAAGTGAACAGAGATAGAGGCAGAAAAATGGGAAATTTCAGAAGGTAACTAGTGATGGAGACCTAAAAAAAGATGCAAAAGTATGTTTTGAAATATAGTACAATTGTGATATATATTTAAAGAGGCAGAAATATTGGGCTTTGGTTATTGATTGGCTTAAGGATGGGGACAAGATTAAGGAATCGAGAATGGCTCCAAAGTTTCTGACCTGGGCAGCTTGTTAGAGGAACAAGTTAATTACTGAGTAAGGGGAATAAAAATAATGAAAGGGTTTTGAAAGAAGGTTGGAATTCATGTAGGTTAGGCTTAGGATATTTTGAGCTTGAGGTACTAATGGGATGAAAGTATAAATGCCTAAAAATCATCTGTGTATGAGTTGAAAATAAGAAGAAGGATTCAAGGAAGAGATAGAAATTATAATGTTGTATACGAGATGGGCGTTGTTGAACCTAAAGTTGTTTATTGGACCCAGTAAGAGTATTAAGTAGAGGGGACTAAGGCTGGAAACTTCGAGGGAAAAAAAAAGTAGTTTATTCTGAGAAAAAAAAATTAGTTAAAAATATAAGAAAGATTTAAGTCTTAGAGGAGAAAGGAGAGGTTTAATTCTAGATTGAAATTTTTTCCTTGACTAGAACAAGATTTCCATTTTATTATAAAACATAAGAGTAAGATGGGAGGGAGCAGATGTGAGTTTGAGGGAGGTAGTATAACCTGTTTTGTTTTATGTATTGTAAGACATGACAATTTTTATGAAAGTTTTTAAACATAAATTGAATAATTATAATTTTTAAAAATTTTCAGATAGATGTGTATATTTTACACAATATTGTGCTTTATTTAATTTTTAACTAGAGCTAAGCATACAGTTGTAGACACTCCCATCATTGTTAGCAGATGGCTGCATTCATACTAATGAAGTGTCATTTTCATTGAACTTTTTATTTTGAAATAATTGTGATATCTCAAGATGTAGACTCACAGGCAATCATAAGAAATATTATGTACACTTTGTTCAGTTTTTACCCAAACTGAGTAAACTGATTATATTAATACACATGAAAGTTTGAAATAGTTACTGTGAGAAGAGACAGGGAGTAGAGTACTTTGCATGGAAGTGAAAGCCAGGCTCATGTTGGAGAAAAATATAGTTTTGAATGCTGTATTATAAATGCTTGTATGATTTTCTTTTGAAGGGAAAAGTTTATTGTTGCTTTGATGTAGACACTGGCACATAAAAAATATAGCCAGGAAATTAGGTGTTTTTTCAGGAATCACTGGAGTATTATATTGACACATAGAGTCTAAGTTGGTTTGCAAAAGACATGCAAAACCATAATTGAGTAAAAATAAAGGAAGGAATCAAGGTATGTGATGTCTTGCTGAGGCCATAGAGTAACTATTAAGAAAGGAAGGAGTTTAAATGCTAGTTAAATCAATGTGTTCAGTGTTTTAGCTGTTTTTAATAGTAAAATAGTAAAACTCTTAGAGTTCAAAAGATTTGTGAATCTTCAGCTAATCTATATTTCTCTTCTAATTCCAGTTTCTTCCATCTCCTAGATAAGTTTATTTTTGTATGGACAGCTCCCAAAAACTCTGAAGAGTTTTTGCCTTCTCCATCTTCAATAACATTTATTTCTTTCAATAACTTTAATCTTACAATAAATTAAGATGTGTGATTAAAATATAAATAAAAGTTATTGACTATGAGTCTCTTGCTCACATTTGAGACATACCCTCTTAGAACTCAGCTGTCATGCTTTAAGAATGCTAAGACACATGAAGAGCCCATGTGTACATGGACCAGATACAGCCAGCATCAATTGTCTACCATGTGAGTGAGCTATCTTGTATGCTGAACCCATTCACAACTTCAGATGATTGCAGCCCTATCTGACTGCAACTGCATGAGAGACTAACCAAGCACCACTCATTTCAGCCCAGTCAACCCACACAAGCGTAATAAGAAAATAAGTTGTTGCTATTTTAAGCTAGTAAATTTTGTGGTGGTTTTTTATGTAGCAATAGATAACTGAATAATCTACTTCATATTTAATTTCTATTTCTGAATAAAGTTTTAATAATTACTTATTATACAAATTCTACTATAATGAATGGTTTTGTATCTCCCATGTAATTCTTTACAGGAAGATTTAAATTTCAAACAATTTTTTTTTTAGAATTACAAACCAGAACTCTTATTTCTTAAAGTGAATATAAAACAAGCCAGCAGAACAATGGGAGGAAAATTTTTAGTTACATAAAACCACTGAAAAATAGTCTTTAAAACTTAGCATATAATTGGAATACAACAAGGAGAAATCTTTTAGTATGTGCCTGGCATAACACATTGTCCCTTTGAGAATAAAGTATTTAATTAGTGTTGGCCTCACTGAATTATTTCACTAGACTGAAGAGGTAAGTGCACAGCAAAGAAATGTTCATATTTAAATTTATTTTTCAACATTAGAATCATGAGTTACAAGGAAGTCATATTTCTAAGAGAATACTTAAGTTTTCATTCAATTCAACTTTTTTATATTCCTATTAATATATCTTATATACTCACCAAAAATAAATAAATAAATAAAAAAGATAACTGGTTACAATGAGTATGTTTTTATTATCAGTAAAACTATTAATAGAAGCATATTTTTATTTAAAGGAAAAGACAGAATAGACTAGAATAAGTTAATGTTAGATTGCTGTAAAGGTTATATTTTTGCACAAATTAAAATAATATTTGTTGAATTTATATTAATATTGAAATAATCACATCATGTGACAAATGACACTAGAAACTCATTGTTGAATGGTATTGACAGCTCACTAGTCACTAGAGACTTGATAGAAAATTCAAAATTCAAACAACCAAGACCAAATATTCAAAAATCTTTCTTCAAAAAATACCTCCAAGAAATAGAATTCATAGGCCTGTTTGTTACTCCAAATGTGTCCTCAGTTTAGTGCTATAGTCTGTTGACACTATTAAGGTGATATAGAAAGAATGAGATTAATAAATATTTTCCCACCATCTCAATCAAAAAATGAAAATGTTTTATCACTTTTTGTTTGTGTATAAAGGAACTAAATACTTAACAACTTATTTTTATTTTATTGTCAGTCTTCTTTTTTATAATTTTTTTAATAATGACTATTGCACATTTATAAAGAAATTGCTCAAGAGAAAAGGACACACAATTACTCACAAAATGTGAATTGCAGAAATACAGTTATTAACCCAAATGACATGCAGTCAAAATAACATTTCAACAACGTACTCAAAGTAATAAAATGTGTTGATGTAGTAGATCAACTTTAATTTCACTGGAAAAATTTAACATGTTTATATTTTTTGTTTTTCTGAAACTTATCACCTCGTATCACTGATGAATTTCTCCTGTATCAAAGAAATAATTAGAGATGTCAGGATGGCTCAGCAGGTTAAGTGCTTGCTTTGCAGCCCAGGGGTCTGAGGATCAAATCCCTGCCCTGGCCCATGTGGACCCATATGCTGAACTGGGGTGTGGCCCCAGGTTTGATTCTCACCAGGGCGAACTTCCCATGTGGGAGGCCCCCAGTTTGGCCCCCAGTTCATGGGGGCATGCCTCCCATGCAGGTGGGCCCCCACCTAGTTCCTGCCCTGCATGCCTGCCCACCTGTGTGGAATGAAACCATGTCAAAAACTGATGATATGCAATTATGGAGACTGCTCTGGGCCATCCTCCTTCTCTTTGTCTCTCTCTGTATCTGTATCTCTCTCTCTTTCTCTCTGTCAAAAACAATAGAATAAATCTTCAAAGGATAAAACATTTTTGACCTACCCCCAAAGTATATGAAAGCATTAGAACATTATTAACCTATCTGTGTAGAAGACAGACCAACATCTTATGGTCACACACAAACACGCACACAAAAGTACTAGAGGTTTGTATTTAATTTAGTATCTTTAAAAGTTGGTTTCGGTCATTACATTAGTTACTGAGCAATTTTATTGTAATGTCTAAAAGAAAAATATTGGTTTAATATATTCTCTTGCTTATTTCTTATATAAATACTTAAAAATATTGGGTATATAGTTCAAACAAGCCATTTCTGTTTCTCCAATCACTACACTTTGGAACAAGGACACAATTGTTTATGTTCTTTCTCTGTGGCAGATTATTACGATCACACCACATATGACTGTATAAATCTTCTCTAACTGAAAACTTCAAAGTAACAATGAAACTGAGATACTTAGCCATAAATCTGGAAAACCTCCTTAGGCACACCTCACCTTTTGCACAGAAAAATCTTCTTAGAAGTACAGAAAAATCAATGTCTTGAAGACATGAGCACTGGAATGAATAAATAAATTCTATTCAAAGATATGGGAGAAATTTAAATGTACAAAATAATATACCTATAGATAATAAAGACACACTAGACAAATATGCCCAGAGTCAGATGAAACTATAACTTTAAACTAAAAAAATTAAAAAAACACATATTAAGAGAAATCAATATAAATAAAAAATAGAAAGTCAAAAATAATATGACCAAAAAATATAAAAAGAAGAAGCTGTTTCCTCAACTTGATAAAGAATATCTACCTAAAATCTACAGCAAAAATCTCACGTAACATTGAGAAACTCAAAGCTTTTGTACTAAGGTCATATAATAGCAAAGATGTTCTTTCTCACCATTCTTTGCAACACTGTAATGAAAGTTTTAGCTAATGCAACAATACAAGAAAAAGAAATAAAAAATGCACTGATTCGAAAGGAAAAAATAAAGCTGTCTTTTTTCTCAGATGACACTATTGTCATTTTTTTTAACTGTCTTCCAAAGTGGCTGTATCATTTTGCATTCTTACCTACAATAAATGAAAACTTCTGTTGCTCACTATCCTTGCCAGAATTTGATGTTTTCAGCATATAGAACCATTTGGTATTGTTAGCATATAAAACCATATTAAAATACCATTTTCAACTACCCAATGGGTAAATGTAAAAGATTGACAAAATTGTCAATAAGTGCTTTAAGAATAAACTCATTTATTGTTATAATAATACAAAATAATGCATTTTTATATAGAAGAATTTAAAAACATTTAGATGATTTATGTATCTTTTGACTTTGTGACCCAACTTATAGATTCTGGCAAATATACAAAAAATTTCATAAGTGAGGCTATAAATTGTGGCATTAATTAAAGGT
Organism: Craseonycteris thonglongyai; assembly: GCA_004027555.1. Classification (NCBI taxonomy): domain Eukaryota; kingdom Metazoa; phylum Chordata; class Mammalia; order Chiroptera; family Craseonycteridae; genus Craseonycteris; species Craseonycteris thonglongyai. Next base: position 7,102 of record PVKE010034013.1, on the reverse strand, counting down.
CCATCAGTAAGGAACTAGTTTAATAATCTGTACATCTACTCAAAGCAGTACTATGCATGGAAAGCCAGGATGGCTCAGTGAGTTAAGCACTCATTTTGCAGCCCCAGGAACTGAGGATCAAATCCTGGCCCTGGCGGACCCATATGCTGAACTGGGGGGTACCCCCAGGTCGATTCTCACCAGGGTGAGATCCCAGCCCAGTTCCTGCCCTGTGCAGCACTGTGCCCACCTGTGGAATGCAACTGTGTGGAAACATCAATGATGTGCAACTATGGAGACTGTTCTGGGCCTTCCCTTTCTCTCTGCCTCTGTATCTATATTTCTGTGTCAAAAACAATAAAAAATAATAATAAAATCAAAGCAGTACTATGCATCTACAAAGAGGACTGAGGAAGATTTCTATATCTTAATAGACAGATGATAGATATTAGATAGATGATAGATAGATGATAGATAGATAGATAGATAGATAGATAGATAGATGACCAATAGATAGATCCATCTTCAGAATATATTCTAAGTGGAAAAATTCAGAATATTATTTATAGAGTAACACTATGTGTAAAAAAAAGTGTGTGGGTATGTTTTTCATTAAACTTTCAAAGATTATAGCATGTAAAATATTACAATAAAATAATAAAAACTTCTCTGTACAGGTGACAAGAGGAAGGGGTCAATGGAATAGAAAGAGAAATAAGACTTTTATAAAAAATTTCCACTTTGACTTGAAATTATAGAAATATTTTACATAATTTAAAACTATGCTTTAAAAAATAAATACCCAGGGGGAAGCCGGGTTGGCTCAGTGGGTTAGGCGCTCACTTTGCAGTGCCGGGGACCGGGGATCGAGTCCCTGCCCCGGCCCATGTGGAACCATATGCTGAACTGGGAGCTCCCCTGGTTCAGTTCTCTCTCTGTCTCTGTATCTCCTCTCTCTCTCTCTCTCTCTCTCTCTCTCTCTCTCTCTCTCTCTCTCTCTCTCTCTCTGTCAAAAATAAATAAATAAAAATATATTAAAAATAAATAAATAAATAAATAGAATACTTAAAAAAAAATACTTATAGTTGTAAAACATCCTAAAACAACAGCTGTCTTCCAGTGAATTTCAGTTTATATACCAGCTAATAGACAGTGAACTATCTGTTCAGTTGTGATTATGTATAAATTTTCCACTTGTACCTGTAAAACTTTCCTATTATGTATTAGAAATGAAAGGTTTTTTAAAAGTAAAATAAGCATATTCATGTAAAGAATTTCTCTGCTTCTAGAATCTCTTCCTTCATGTGAAATTCATTTTATTCAAACACTAATTTGATCATATCACTCTATTACTGACCCAACAGAAAGCTTCTGTTTGTTTTACAAAATAAAAAACTCCATAGATTGTATTTCATTGGTCTCTTCCATAAGCTCTTTATTTTTCCAGATTCACCTCTCTCCCATTATTTTCATTGGTTTCCACTTTTTGTTCATTACTATCCTTCACCACAGGTTTCACTTTCTATCCAGGCAAACAGCTTTCCAACTCTGCCCTCCTTACTTCTATTTCATCACAGGTTTCTGATCTATCAAGCCCTCCTTACTTCCTCCCCACTTGTAAATTTTATTTCAATGAAAAACTCTTAATCCAATACAATCTCTTCATCAAATTCTGAATTTACCTTGTATTACTTTTGAAATTAATTCATTACTCAACACACTTTAGCCACTATAAATATAATTTTTCACTTACTTAGTACTTATTCCAATCACTATTTATATAAATATATGCTATTTCATTCAGAACAAAATCTCTATCATTACAGAGAACTATTTCTGATGTGTTTTTCAATAACATGAAGTCCACTGTGAACTAGATAGACTTATCTTAAGATCCCAGAATTTCTGCACTAGTGAGATAAGAACCACATCTAGGCATTAGTTAGCCAAGGGAATTTGGCTAACTGTGTTATAAGGCTTATTTGACTCTTCTGGGAAAGACTGAATAACATTCATGAATAATATTTATCTATATACCAAAAATGCTATAAAAGCAAATTATGCTATTAATAAACAATTTATTTTCATGTGTCAAAGGAACAGTATGCCCCAGAAGATAGAAATGGCATGAATATTTTAAAGGAGAAGGTCACTCTGTGCATGACAAACCAATGTGATTTGAATCCAATGGTGACTTAAGTAACAGGTGGCATGTCAGTCTGAACACACTATTTCCTGATTAGAGTAAATTTGCATCATACTTTCAGCAGTTACATTTTCCAATAATATGCACTTAGAAATAGGCATGACACTTAGTAAATGTCTCCCCAGACACAAATGCTTTGATACTCTGGATCAAACAAACTACTTGAAGGCTTTTTCTAAAAAAGAATGTTATCCTTGTAGTGACACTTAAAATCCTGGCATGCTATTATTAATAATTTCTATAACTACTTGCATAATACATACTGTACAATAGGTAGAATCTACCAGGGTGAAACAGACCCTTTCCCAAAAGACTTATTTTAACTAAAAACAGAATTGATGACATCACAAAATTAAATAGTTCATAAAACATGATTCTTGATGGAGATTCAAGGTGACTGAGCAGGTAAGCACATGGATATCTCCTCCCATGACCATATTAAAATTACAGCAAAATTATACAATAATCAACATGGATAACCATCTGAAATCTAGCTGAACAGAAGTTTTGCATATAAGTATATATAGAAAAAGCCACATTGAGACTGGTGGGAAGGGCAGATAAACACAATGGGTTAACCTCACACCTGTGTGTGGTGGATGAAAACAGAGAGAGAGATCTGAGCCACAGAAGGAGCATAAAACCCATTTCCACACCAGAATCTCTAGCCTGAAGTAATTGTGGCAGGAAAAGGAACCCCCACAACATCTGGCTATTGAACGATGGGGATTGTGACCATTTGGGTGAGATGGAAGGCTGTGGGAAACCCAAGAGTCCTCTTAAAGGGCCCACACACAGACTAACTCACAGGTATTCACCCTGGGCTATGGCAGCAGACAATGACTCAGAAGGCATCAGAGACATACAGGGAGAAATTGAGCTGTGTGGCCTCAGGACAAGCACAGAAGAGACAGTTGCCATTTTTCCTGGGTGAAATCTTCTTCCTATAAAGCAGGCAGGCAAGCATATGTACCACCTTCTCTGCAGAGAACCCACCCCCCTACACAGCCAATTCTATATCTGCATTAGCCTGGTGAGCTCTGCTCACTGACCCTGGTGACTCCCTGGAACTCTGCCTTACCCAAGTCGCTCAATGGCAGAGGCATTTTCTCAGTGAGCAGCCAGCCCTCTTATTGCCATCTTGGGCAACTCTCAGGGGTCCACAGGCCCCAGATGGGCAGTGGCTGGCCTTGTTTTGGTTTGGGACTTTTGCTGAGTAGCTTTATGCTCAGCACTGGCACCAAACCATAATCTACATTAATCGAATGAACACCACTTATGCCACCCTGGTGACTCCCTGAGATCTTACTTTACCTCACCCAACTCTTTTACCACACAAGGTTTTATCAGAGGCTGAGCCTTATGAGAGCCAGCACACTGCATCAGGTCTTGGGGTTCCCTGGGCTTTTTGCAGAGCTACCCAAGGCCCGGTAATGGTGGCTGCCATCCATTTTTAACAGTGTGGCCTCTCCTACACAACTCCAGATATAGCACAGACTGATCAAAAATGAATCACTTTGCAGATGCTACTAGATAGTAGTCTCTGGCTATTAACAGTCAGTTGCTGACCTGGGGCTACATTAGAGTCCTTTCTAAGAGGCCACAGAAGCGACATAAGCTTCAGACCACAGCAGAGAACCACCCAATCTGTCCTACAAACAATACACTCAAAGGGCAGTCCCAGCAGGAACCAGAGCCCACTAGGGCAAATCCTGTACCATGGGTTAAGCCTCCTGCACAACATCTTATAATATGTGCATGTAGCCAAACCGCACAGCCAGTCATTTTGAGGGTTAACCGACTCACATGCCAATAGTATTCAATACTCAACTATAACAAGAGAGCACACACCACCCACCAAAGCGACACTCCAGGCACCCCCTTGGGCAAGTAACCAGAAAAAATGTGCCACTGTGCTTCATAGGATACCTGTTACATAAGGCTACTTGGCCAAGACTGGGATATGTAGCACATCTACCTAAACATAGACACACATACAGAGAGGCCGCCAAAATAAGAAAACAAGAAGCTGGGATGGCTCAGGAGGTTAAGCACTCACTTAGCAGCCCCAGGGACCAAGGATCAAATCCTGGTCCTGGCTCTTGTGGACCCATATGTTGAACTGGAGTTTGCTTCCTATGTGGGAGGCCCACAGTTTGGTTCTCAACCCCTAGGTTGGCCCCTGGCTTGAGGAGGTGTGCCTCCCAGGCAGGAGGCCCCCAGCCCAGTTCCTGCCCTGTGTGGCCCTCTACCCACCTGTGTAGAACAAAACCATGTTGAAATCTGATGATGTTCAACTATGGAGACTGCTTTGGGCCCTCCCTGCTTCTCACTGTCTCTCTCTGTCTCTGTTTCTCTATGTTTCTGTCAAAAACAATAAAATAAATCTTAAAAAAGAAAACAAAGAAATATGTTCCAAATAAAAGAACAGAAAAAAGCTTTAGAAAAATAACTAAATGAAATGGAGGTTAGCAATCTATCAAATATAAAGTTTAAAATAATGATTATAAGGATGCTCAAGGAATTTAGTAAGAAATTTGACAAAAATATAGCAAGCACAAAAAAAGAAAAGACATAGAAACCATAAAAGAGAATTAGTCAGATGTGAAGAATACAGTAACTGAAGTAAAGAATTCACTAGAAGGAATCACCTACAGATTAAATGAAGCAGAGGATCAAATCAGCAATTTAAAGGATAGCAGAAAACACCCAAGCAGAACAGCAAAAAACAAAACAAAAACAAAAAAAACAAACAAACAAAATATATACTGGTGTATTTATGTGTATATATATATATAAATAATATATATAGAGACAGATATAAATATACAGATATATAGATATCTGTATCTATATATCTATATATTTATATATCTATATTTATAATAATATATATTCCCCAAATGAGTATGGTTTAAGAGATTTCTTGGATAACATCAAGCATACCAATATTAGCATCATAGTGATACCAGAAGAAGAAGAGATAAAGCTAGGGATTGAGAACTTATTTGAAGAAATAATGACTGAAAACTGTCTTAACTTGGCAAAGAAAATAGAAATCGAAGCCCAGGAAGTACAGAGAGTCCCCAAAAATTGAACCTAAAGAGGTTGACACCAAGACACATTGCAATTAAAATACCAAAGGTTAAAGACAAAAAGAGATTTCTAAAAGCAGCAAGAGAAAGGCAACTAGTCACATACAAGAGAGCTCCCAGAAGATTGTCATTTGATTTCTCAACAAAAACTTAGACAAGAAGAGATTGACATAAAATATTCAAAGGAATAAAAGACAAGAACCTACAACCAAGACTATTCTACCCAGCAATGCTATTATTTAAAATTGAAGGAGAGATAAAGAGCTTCCCAGACAAGTAAAAGGTAAAGGAGTTTCTCACTGCCAAATCAGTATTACAAAAAATGTAAAGGGACATTTTTAATAAGAAGGAAGAGAAAAAAATATAAATAATAAAATGGCAATAACTATTTATATATCAATAATCACTTTAAATATAAACAGATTAAATGCTCTAATCAAAAGATATAGGGTGACTAAATGGATAAGAAAATAATACCCAGACATGTGCTGTCTACAACAGACCCACTTCAGATCAAAAGACATGGAGAGACTGAAAGTAAAGGATAGAAAAAGATATTTTATGTAAATAAAAACAAAAAATAATATATGGAGTAGCAATACTTGGATTACACTAAACGAACTTTAAAACAAAGGTAATAATAAGAGATAAAATGGGACATTACATAATAATAAAGGGGTCAATCAAACAAGAAGATATAATGCTTTGTTTATGCAGCTAACTTAGGAGCGTCTAAGTATATAAAGCAACTTTTGACCAACATAAAGAAAAAGTAATACAATCAAAGCAGGGGACATTAAAACCCTATTGACACTAATGGACAGACCTCCCAAACAAAAAATCAACATGGAAACAGTGGCCTTAAATGACACACTATACCAAAAGAATTTAATTGGTATTTTGAGAGCATTTTATCCCAAACCAGCAGAATATACATTTTTTTTCAAGTACAGATGAAACAGTTTCCAAGAAAGACCACATTAGGCCACAAAACAAGTCTCAGTAAATTAATGAAAATTGAAATCAGATCAAGTGTCTTCTCTGACCACCATGGAATGAAATAAAAAATTAATTAAAAGAAAAAAAAACAAACTGAAAAACACACAAATATGTGAGGCTACATAACATTCTGCTAAAGATTGAATGGATCAACAATGAGATCATGGAAAAACTCAAAAGGTACCTTGAGACAAGTGAAAGTGAAAACTCAATGACCCAAAATCATGAGACACAGCAAAAGCAGTCCTAAGAGGCCTACCTCAAAAAAACAAAGAAATCTGAAATAAATAATGTAATTTCACACTTAAAAGAACTAGAAAAGAACAGCAAACAAAGCCCAAAGTGAGTAGAAGAAAGAAAATAAAAAAAATAATCTGAAAGGAAATATACAAAATAGAAGTTAAAAAAATACACAAAGGCGATGCCAGGATGGCCCAGCAGGTTAAGCACTTGCCTTGCGGCCTAAAGATCTGAGGATTAAATCCCGGCCGCAGCACAGCTCGTGCGGACCCATGCGCTAAACTAGGGTATGATCCCCAGTTCAGTATTTGCTGGGGCAAGCCTCCCATGTGGAAGGCCCCCAGTTCGGCTCCCAGCTTGTGGGGGTGTGCCTCCCAAGCAGGAGGCTTCCAGGCCAGTTCCCACTCTGCTAGGCCACCCACCCACCTGTGTGGAATGAAACTATGTCAAAAACTGATGATGTATAACTATGGAGACTTCTCTGGGCCCTCCCCCTTCTCTCTGTCTCTCTCTGTTTCTATCTCTCTCTTTGTCAAAAACAATAAAAATACATCTTAAAAAAAAAAAAAAAAAAAATAAAAAA
>PVKE010034012.1:0-17620 GCA_004027555.1 Craseonycteris thonglongyai | reverse complement strand
CCTTATTGCCGTTATCTGCTAATGGATCTGAATGTCTAGCTTCTTTGGCAGTTGTACAACATGGACTTACACTGTACTGAGTTCAAGAGGAAGGATGTCTTAGCCTCATCAACTATTATTGAGCTATATTTTCCTCCTGCATTCGTAAATGGGATATGCACATTCAAAACTCAGCACATTAAAATGTGAAGGGAAGGTGTTCTTTTTTATTTTTTTTTAATAATGGAAATACTTTTTATTTTAATGCAATTTTAAATTGACAGAAATATTTCAAGATAGCTCAAAGGATTACCATATATCACATTTACCTAGATTCACCACTTGTTAACATTTTACCCCATTTGATTTGTCATTATCATTTATACTAAGTTAGATGATGATAAGTCTAAGGAGAAAAAAAAATTGGCAAGGGAGATAAGGAATGATGGGAGAGGTACAGTTTAATTAGGGTGGCCAGGGAAGACCCTGTAAGTCATTACTGAACTCTGCTTTCTTTAAATTCTTCAGTCCAAAAAGTATCTTGTTCTTTTTATTTATTTATTTATTTATTTATTTATTTATTTATTTATTTAATTTTTATTGTTTTTGACAGAGAAAGACAGAAAGAAGGAGGAGGGCCCAGAGCAGTCTCCTTAGTTGCACATCATTAGTTTTCAATTTAGTTTCACTCCACAGGTGGGTGTGGGTCTGCACAGGACAGGGACTGAGCCAGGGGGTCTCCCACATGGGAGGCACACCCCCACGAGCTGGGAACCTCCATGGGAAGCACGCCAAGCGGGGAGCTGAACCATGAGTCTCCCAAATGGGAAGCTTGTCCCACCAAGAACTGAACTGGGGGCCCACCCAAGTTTGGCATATGGGTCCCCATACCCATCAGGGCCAAGATACGATCCTTGGACCCCAGGGCTGCAACACAAGTGCTCAACCCACTGAGCCATCCTGGCATCTCCCCATAAAGTAGCTTATCTCAAACAATTGGGTCCTAATTGTTTCATGAAAATCTGTTTATTAAAAGCAGCAGAGTGGAAAAGAAAGTACCTGGGTTTTAAAATTAGATATAAAAATGTATCTGGATGTAGTTGCCTGGTGAACCCAGTAAATTATATAATGGCTTTAAGAGTGCAACTTTGTGATCTATAAATGAGGCTAATGACACTTTATAGCTTTGTTAAGATGATGAAATGAAATAGCAAATGTGAAGTACTTAGCTTTGCTTGACCATAGTAAGTCTTTAACAAATGCTAATAATCTTCCTGCTGTGTTCTCCACATGGAATGCTTATTTGGTTTCACCCACAGGGGCTAGTTCAGTGCTGGGCATCAAACAGATGTGCAATAAAACATGTTGACTAACAATGTCCTATTATTGGCTCAGCTTTCATTTCATTAATTTATTCACATAACATTTGCTAAGGTACTTATTAAATACAGGGTGCTATGAATATTAATAGAACCTTAAGGAGTTTCTTAATTTCATAGAGAAGATAAGAAAAATACACAAATTAAGCTAGAATATAAAGATCAAACGATAAGAGAGTTGAATACAAAGTATATTCAGAAAGACAGCCCCCTCAAAGGAGGGAAAGTTTCACTAAGGGGTGACATTGGAACTTTGTCTTAAATTCCCAGTAGGACTTTAAAGGATATTTTAAAAGAAGACAGAAAGTGAGCAGAGGCTAGGAGTTACAGAATGGCCTTGAGAGCTCAAGGATTGGCAGGCGGCTCAGTGTGGCTCACAGCGTGGCTCACAGCAAGTCTCAGCCCTGGATATAGAATGGAATCCCGAGGAAACCGTTTACAAAATACTGATGCTCAGGCCAACCCCTCATTTAGATGGTCTGGGGTGAAACCTAAATTTGCTGATTTTCTTGTTAAAGCTCTCAAGGTGGTTCTAAAATACAGCCATTGCTTTGAATTCTTAGCCTAGAGTGTAGCTGAGGGGAGAAGTTTAAGATCAGGTAAGAACAAAGTTCTGGGATCACATTGTATTCATAGAGGCCTCATTTCAGGTTAAGAAGTTTAATTTTTATTTCATCAAGTCATTGCTTTTGAACCAGGCAATGACAACTTGACCACTTCTGAACTTTCCAAACAGTTTATCAGACTTCTCAGGCATTTGTCCCTGTCCCTGTCCTCATTGTATTACTGTGATTTGGTTATATTTCTTATATATTCCTTATGAGCATTCTGAGGATGAAAATGGAAGTGTACTTATCTTTCTATCTTTTTCAGTGCCTGGTATTATCTTGCATGTATATATCCAATAAAACACTGTTGAATGAATTAATCAAGGACTGGCGCTGCAATTAGATCTGGGGTCCACGTGTCAATTTAGGGCCTGAGTGAGAATGCTAACTGCAGTAATGAAGAGAAGATAATACAGAACTCCTACAGAAGAAACGTTTATATTCTTTCTTTTAAAAAAGGGCCAAATCACTCACCCATCAAACTGACTCAAGAGTCCAAAAGGACTAGGAAAAATATGGAGACAGGAAAGAATTAGGCAAGACAGGCAAATTTTGGATCAGAGTTTGAGTTCAAATAACTTTCATTGAAACTTTGGAAGTACTCATGTGTACTTCCAAATGTGATGGGAAAAAGTATCCAATTTGAATAAGGGAGATAGTGGCTTTGAACAGAATTTGGGACAGTTTCATTAAGTCGTTGATTGTCTAAGAAATAAATACTGAAATAATTTGGGGCTTTCTAATATTCTTTGCCCAAAACTTGACTAAGTTGTGCCACTTTTTCTTTAACATCTGCTCGCTACACTGCCTACTCTTAGACTCATGAAAACGACCAGGGTTCCTCTTGGTTCTCCGTCCCCCAGCATGTGACAAGCAAACTAAGCAGCACCTGGGATCTGAAGCTTGCCATCCCATAAACAGGGTACATAGGAGGAGCCTAAGGTCTAGTTCAGGAAGGACAGAGGACTATGTTCTCCAGCCCACCTTTGCCAGTAGTAAAACTGACCTTGCATTTTGATCTTTTGGCTCCTGGTTTCTGATCTCATGAGTTAAGATTCCATGAAGAAGTAACCGATTTACCTACCCCCGCACCTTCTGCACTTACAAACCTTAGATCTCTGTATAGTCACGTACAGAATCTGGAGACATAGATGAACACATTCATCTAGGCATTTCCTAAAATGTTCTGAAGTGGACATTTAAACTGTGAGAGAGCTGAGACACCAGAGATCTTTGTATCTACTTGTGTCCTTGGAAAGAGAGCCTCTGCTTCAAACCCCCCTCACAGGGAGCTCTAGCATCCAACAGTTTCCTAATGGCCTTCCCCTTCTAGGGAAAGCCTCCCAACTTTCATTGTAAGATGCCCCATCCTTCTCTAAAGGGACTATGTTGACTAATTCCATCACGACTCACTCCCTTACCTGTATCACTGGCAGAGGACATCTCCTAAGGACCCTGTGTCCCTTACAGCCTTCTCAGAAGCTGGAGGTTGTTTCTCTATCATCCTTCTACTGCGGCTCCATATTGCCACATTCTCTCTTCTCCCTTTCTTCTCCCATTTCCGTAAAAGCATGTGCAATATCACTCATCTGAAGAAAAGGGAAGACTTCTCTCTCGACTCTGTGGCACCTCTGGCTATCTTGTTTCTCTGCTCCCCTTCACAACGAGCAGATTGCTGGTCTCCACTTTTAGAGTTTCTGATTCTGTAGGTCTGGGGTAGGACGTGAGAAGGTACATTTCTTGTAAGTTCCCAGGTGATGCTGCTGATCCATGGACTACACTTTGAGAAACTCTGCCTCAGCTCAGTCTGTCTTTCTCACCTTAAGCCAATCCTCCTTAAGCCAATCCTCCCTCCATGGTTTCTTAGAGGTCACACTGTGCCTGGTACATAGCCCACCTCTCCTGCTCACCATGGCATCCTTTTTGTCGAGGAAATTCTTGACCTCTCGATCTTTGCCAGGCCCTGGTCACTTTAGTTGTCCCTACCAGGCTTTTCCAGTCCTGGGAACAGATAGCTGCCCAGGGAATGCTTGCGATATTAATAAATGCTGCCGCTTTATTTAAAGTTAACATGTAGCTTTTAAAATGTCCCAGTAGTATTGATTAGCTGACTTGGTAATCTCCTTTAAGAGTGCACTATGTGGGGAAGCCAGGATGGTTCAGTGGGTTAGGTGCTCGCTTTGCAGCCACAGGGACCAAGGATCAAATTCCAGCCCCGGCCTGTATGGACCCACATGCTGAACTGAGGTGTGCTTCCTATATGGGAGGCCCCCAGTTTGGCTCTCGTCCCCCACCCCATTTGGTCCCTGGCTCGAGGGGGCATGCCTCCCATGCGGGAGGCCCCCAGCCTAGTTCTGCCCTGCGTGGCCCCTGATCACCTGTGTGGAACCAAACCATGTCAAAAACTGATGATGTACAACTATGGAGACTGCTCTGGGCCCTCCCTCTCCTCACTCTCTCTCTGTGTCTCTGTCAAAAACAATAAAATAAATCTTTTAAAAATAAGAGTATACTATGTGATGAAGTTATTTTGATACAGTTTTACATCATAAATCAAACTCATTGCCTTGTCATAATCTGATACCAATTCTCCTTCCCAAAAACCCTTCCCTGTTTTTTCCTTCAAAATTGTACTTAGTAATCTATACCCAGTCCTGTGATCAGTTAGTCCCCCACATCTCCAGCCCTATTTGTGACACTCGTGCATTTTTCTAGAATATGCGTAACAATCTCAAACATCTCAATAATAAAGCCTCAGGTGGCTAATGGGTATACAGAGTAAAAGTTCAATACAAATATTTAAGTCTTCCTTCTTAATTTATTTAGAGCCAGGTTTCTGGACAGAGGCACTATTGGCTTGTTGGACTGGATAATTCTTTGTTGTGTGGGGCTGCCCTGTACACTGAGGATGTTTAGCAGTATCAGCGGACTCTACTCACAATGCCAATAGCACCCCAATTCCATCTAGCGTGACAACCAAAAATGCCTCCAGGAATTGCCAAATGTCCCTTGAGGGCAAAGTCTCCTCTGGTTGAGAACTGCTGAATTAGAGGCATCTCATGCTTAACTTTTCATGGATGTGTGTGTGTGTAAAATATTATCAGCTTGTTTGCCTCTAAATTTTAACCCCCAAACTTTTTAAACTTCTTTCCTGTCATATATTTCTCTTACATGTACAGCAAAAGGAGGGGGTTATAGTTTCATAATTGTTCTTTACTGATCCTCAACCACATTTTTTCAAGACCAAAAGCAGCTCTGACCAAACACACAGAGGCAGACCCCTGGACAGACTTCAGCTTCGTTTCCTGTCCTTCCTGCAAGTATGAATCTCACCATGGGATGGTGATAGTTACTGTGATTAATATACTTGTGACTGTAATGTGATTATAGAAAATCATACAAATTGCTGGAGCTAAAACTTGACCTGCCCTGACAGGATGAAGAAAACTCAGGACCATTTTCCCTGACCCTCCCCATCCCCACACTCCCGAATAGTCTTGCTCCTTAATGAGTAAGAGTAGTTTAAGCTGCAATTATTTCCTCTTACACTGACTGTCCTTTTCACCCTGATTACTCTTTGGGTATATAATGGGGAGATAGCTGCTTGCCGGCTGGCGAGGCTGTCTGGTGAATGGCAGCAATACACACTTGGGAAGAGTGCATTCCGCTCTCAGAACAACCTGCCCAAACTGAATGCAGCTCACAAGTGGAGTGGATAGAGCTTTGTACAATTTTGATTTGAAATGCCACTTTCCTAGTTTCTGCAGCTAAAACAGTAAATAATTTTGTAGGGTTTTTTGTTTTTGTTTTTTTTCAGTTGCTCATAGTTTGACATTTGTTGCATCCCTCTTGAATTTACTTTTGCAGAACAAGACAACCATTTGTACCATTAGGCCACTATTCCTTTTTAGTTGCATTTAGGGACCTTCTTCTCTAATTTAGCCTCTTTGGACATAAGCAGAGCATCTGTTCATTCAAAAGGAACACCATGACATAGCTGAAGAATATGCTTTGGGAATGTAGAGGGCATTGTGTCTATGTTTCTCAATTTCAGAAACTCAGAATTGCTTTATTTGCCAGTCTATCAACCGAGCTCTGGGATACTGCACACATTTGTACATTTGTAGTTCTCTGTTGACCAAGATAACAACTCTGAACCATTATAAGGTCTACAAGTACCCTGTGAGTCATAAAAAGTCTAAACAGTAACAGCTTTATGAATAGTTTAAGTTTTAAGTGAATTCTATTAGTAGCTATTTGAAAAGTGACAATTCTTATAAGTAGATACTTTATAACCACTTATTCAAAATAAATTAATGCCTTAGTTATCGGTAATTTTCTCTTAAGGCAACCTTCACTACTGAGACAGGAATGAAAAAAGAAATAATGAGTTTCATTAATTGTGTGTTTCTTGGCAGCTGACAGAGCACCTCCATATATATGATCTTGTTTCATTTTAAGATTTATTTTATTGATTTTTGACAGAGAGAAACAGAGACAGAGAGAGACAGAGAGAAGGGGGAGGGCCAAGAGTAGTCTCCATAGTTGACAGCATTAGTTTTCCATGTAGTTTCACTCCACAGGTGGACACAGGGCTGTGCAGGGCAGGAACTGGGCCCGGAGCCTCCCACATAGGCCCCGGCAAGAACTGAACTGGGGGCACACCCCAGTTCGGCATATGGGCCCACCTAGGCCAGAGCCGAGATTCGATCCTTGGTCTCTGGGGCTGCAAAGCTAGCGCTTAACCCACTGAACCATCTCAGTTTCCCCTTGTTTCATTTTAAAAATTGACAGTACAGGCAGAGAAAGGACCCTCAGTGCAGTGAATAGTTAAAAAAAATAAAACAGCCAAAGATCTAAAGGTTTTACCTGGTCAGTGTGATCAGTTGGTTTGCCACTAAAGGAAAAGAAAGGTTCTGATTTGGTGGTTACAGTGATCCAAACTAAGGCACTTGCTACAAAACTTAGAAACGTGGGAGACTAACATATGGGAGCCAGGCCAAAAGAACTGAGGGAAGAGGGAAGAAAGACTTAAACACTGGTTGAGGAAATGAGAGCATTGGTTACCAAGAAAATAAGAAGTGGGGGTTGGGGAGCATGACTGAGCAGCCTTTGAGGACACCACCCCTAGGGGCACCAGGCTCACAGGTGGGGCAATCCAGTGCTCGATTGGGTCCAGGCACCTCAGAGCTCTTTAGACCATTCCAGCACAGTAACTGATCTTCACAGTGAACCCCTTCATCACGAAGGCAGAAGAATTTGAATTACATTTGCAATTTTTCATGCACCAAAAACTTAAGCCTTACCTAAAGAAAAAAGAAGTTAACTGAATTTTCCCCGACCAAGGAAGTCTACGTGGAATCACTCATTGCCTGATAGGGCTCACTAAATTTGACATTTCTATCAGATTTACCCGACATCTCATTTCTCTGCAGTGCTATAGATAACATTTGACTAGAATATAGTCAATTCATTGTTACATGAACTATTTAAGATGGAAGGAAAGGTTGATGATTCAAGATGGTAATGCAACCCACTGTGATCTATACTTGGTTATTTACAATGATATTTACATGGTATTGTACACTTACCTTTTTGTATTATAATAATCTGTTTCCATCTGTCTTCTCCCCTAGACTTTCAGTGCCTTGACTGCAGGGCCCATCTTAGTACCCAAACCCAGAGCCCTGTCTTTGGCACAGAGCTGGGGTTTCTATAAATGTTAGTTGAATAAATGAGTGAAGAAATAGATATATCTGATCTAACACATCACTGTAAACAAAGTAATGCATCCACACAATGAAAACACAGTCAGTAACACCTGGAAAGCTTAACTGCTTCTCTATCAGACTGCTGTGAAGCCCCCAACCTCAACCGCACTGTAAATCTTTCCCCAGAACAAGGGAAGTGGTTAAGTGTTCAGGTGTCAAAACGGTACCCCGCTGGGCTGCAGGCTGCATACAAAGTTATATTACATTGAGTTTGAAATGCTAACAAAGCAAGTAATTAAGCTGGGTAAGTGCTAACTTGCTTGAAAGCAAGATTTGAAGCTGATAAACTAAAATGCTGATAATTAAGAGCTGATTATACAGCTTTGTTGTTTCTCTATCCTGCTAATAGCCTCTCATTCTTGGCATGTAATGATTTCTTCTGCACAAGGGAAAAAAACAACAACAAAAAACCCAGGACCTACCATCAGTCTTCTCTACTTCTCTCCCATCCCAGTAAGGTGTGACTCCCTCCTTTCCTAAGCTAAATCCTCCAGCTGTGGTCCTGATCCTTCTCTCCTTCATTGTCTATCTCTTCCATCTTTTACCTCTCTCTCCCTCTCCACCAATTTCTTCTCTTCTGTTCACAAACAAGCTCAGGGGTTACCAGGTTACCATCCTTAAAAAAAAAAAAAAAAAAGTGAGCCAGCAAATGAAGGGTGGGAGAAGCTTTCCTTATTCTACATTCACTTAAACCTCTATCATCTTTCTCTTTTACATTGCCGAAACTCTTGAAAAAGAAATCTGCATTCCTTGTGTCCTCAGCTTGATTGCTGATTACTTCTTATTCCCTTAAACTATTCTATTGGTTTCAGCATGCTAATGAAGTTGCCGATATATTATTTTTTGTTTTGGTTTTGTTTATCTTGTTCTTTAGAAACCACATATATTCTCTCTGACTTATTTCACTTACCATAACATCCTCTATGTCCATCTGCATTGTTGCCAATGGTACAATTTCATTTCTTATGGCTCAGTAATATTCCATGTATATACATACCACAACTTCTTTATCTAGCCATCTATTGAGGAGCATTTCAGTTGCATTCATATCTTGGCTATTCTAAATGCTTCAGTGAACAATCTTTTTGAATTGGTGTTTGGGATTTCTTCAAATACCCAGTAATGGAATTGCTAGGTAATAACATAGTTCTCTTTTTAAATTTTGAGGAAATTCCATACTGTTTTCATAGTGGCTATACCAATTTGTAGTCCCACCAACAGTGCACAGGGATTACCTTTTCTCTATATCCTCACCAACACTTATTATTTGATTTATTGATGATAGCCATTCTGACAGGTATGAGGCAGTATCTCAATGTGGTTTGAATTTGTATTTCTCTGATGATTAGTGACACAAGCATTTTTTCATGTCTTTGCCTTCTTTGGAGAGAAATGTCTATTCAGGTCCTCTGTTCATTTTTTAAATTATATTGTTTTTGTGGGTTTTTTATTTTTTGTTTTTTGTTTGTTTGTTTTGTTTTTGGTGTTAGGTTGTATGAGTTCTTTATAAATTTTGGATATTAACACATTATTAAATGTATTATTGGTGAATATCTTCTGCCATTCAGTAAGTTGTCTTTTTGTTTTGTTGATGGTTTCCTTTGCTGTGCAAAAACTTTTTAGTTTGATAGAGTCCTATTTGTTTATTTTTTCTTTTGTTTCTCTTGCTCAAGGAGATATATCAAGAAAAAAAAGTATTATTCAAAGCAATGTCAGCAGGGTTACTGCCTATGTTTTCTTCTAGGAGTTTAGTGATTTTGAGTCTTACATTTAAGTCTTTAATCCATTTTAAGTTTATTCTTATATATGGATAAGAAGGTGGGCCAGTTTACTTTATTTTATTTTTATTTTTTAATTTATTTTGCCTGTATCTGTCCTGTTTTCTTGAATAGGCTGTCTTTACCCCACTGCATGTTTTTGCCTTCCTTGTCATAGATTAAAAGATGGAATAGGCGTGGTTTATTTCTGGGCTCCTTATAATATTCATTGATGTATGTGTCTGTTTTTATGCCAGTACCATGCTGTTGTGATCACTATAGCCTTATAGTATAGTTTAATATCAGGTAGTGTGATACCCCCAACTTTGTTCTTCTTGCTCAAGTTTGCTGTGGCTATTCAGGGTCCTTTGTGGTTCCATATGACTTTTAGAATTATTTGTTCTAGTCTTACGAAAAATGCCATTGGTATTTTGATAGGGATTTCATTGAATCTATTGATTGTTTTGGGGTAGTATGGTCATTTTAACTATGTCAATTCTTCCTATCCATAAGACAGTGTATGCTTCCATTTATTTGTATCTTCTTCAGTTTCTTTCTCCAATGTCTTATAATTTTCCAAGTACAGATCTTTTACATCCTTGGTTAAATTTATTTCTAAGTATTTTATCCTTTTTGATGCAATTGTAAATGGGATTGTCTTAACTTCTTTTTAGATATATTCTTAGTTGTCAGATTCCCAAATCCCAAATCTTCATTTGTCTTCATCTCTGCAGCATTTAACATTGTAGAACTGCTAGTTTTCTGGAATGTGTCCTTTTGTGACTTTCATTACATTTTGCCTTTCTGGTTTTCTTCTCACTTATTACTCTTCTGTCCTTCCCCATCTTAACTTCTTAACTTTTTTTTTCTTTTTTCTTTTTTTTTTTCCTTTCTGATAAGAGAGGAGAAGAAACTAATATTTATGACATTTAAAATAAATCATATGCTAGGTATTCTGCCAAATTTTCAAAAGTTATCTCCCTTTATCTTCATATAAACCCTAGAATATGAATATTATTATCCCTATTTTAAATGTTTTATTTATTCACTTATTTATTTATAATGATGGTAAAATACACATAAAATTTACCACAGTAATAATTGTTAAGAGAATATATTTTAAAGATTTATTTATTGTTTGAGAGAAGGTGTGTGTGTGTGTGAGAGAGAGAGAGAGAGAGAGAGAGAGAGAAAGAAAGAAGGGGAAGAGCCCAGAACAGTCTCCATAGTTGTACATCATTAGTTGTGACATGGCTTCATTCCATACAGGTGGATGTGAGGCTGTGCAGGGCAGGAACCAAACTGGGTACCTCTCATATGGGAGGCAAGAACCTTTGCCACCAAGCCATCCTGGTGGTTACCAGTTGCACCATAGTTCAGCATTAGGGTTGCACAGGCTGGGGTCAGGATTCGATCCCCAAAACTCGCTTGCAGTTGCAAGGCAAGTGCTCAACCTGCTGAGCTCTCCTGGGAACCCCAAGCCCAGTCTCATTTTTAAAATAGACTGCAATGAAGTCAGTGAATTGACATTTCCATAATTAATATCAGTTGGAGGGATTAATGGAGAGGGAGCATGGCTTATTTATAACTTTATTTTGAGCATTCCAGGAGTTTTAACTGGGATAAATGGAGTCAGCAAATATCCCCCCCCCCCCCACCCACATATACCGAACTACAATTTGGCAAGAAAACAGGCCAACTCATGCATTTTCAGCAGAAGGGACACCTGGGCAGAAGCTTGTCTTCAGTTCGTGGAGTAAGGGCATGCAGACAAATTAAATCCCCGCTTCCTCATCAGCGATCTGCACCCCGGAGAGCTGTCCAGATTAGCCAGGCAGCATCCAGCTACATTGAAGATAGAAATTCCATGTATGGATCCCAAACTAGCTGTGTTCTTTACCAAGAAGGGTTGCTAGGTCTCAGAAAAGCCACTGACAACCACAACAAAACCTCCAAACAGTCTTTATGTGTAGTTTGGGGAAAGATTTTAATAACAACTTGTATGCGTGGAAAAGCTAGCACTTCAGATCGATCCTTTCCTGTAACGTTTTCGACCAGTAAGGAGGTAGGTAGTGAAAATGACAACGCCGTCTTATGTTAGACATCCAGGTATAGACACATGTATAATTCCTTACATCTAACTGAGCATTCCTGGAGGCTCCTACGCCTGTCAGCGACCAGAAGGCTGCCTGCCCCTTAGGGGGCAGCATATCCACCCTTGGTACCGCACTCCAGTTTCAAGCTAATGGGTCAGGCATGTTTAAGATGGCTAATCTACCCAAACACATGGGTTGGATTCATCATTTCTATCCCATTCCTGAAGTATATAATCAAATTCTGAAGACCCATTGCTTGTGTATTCTTCTTTTGCTTTTGCACCGCTGGTTTTACTCAGCAAAAACAGATAACACTACTTAATAGGTAGCTTCGCAGTTCCCAAGCTACTTTCTGATGTCGTGTGTTTTATTTTTCCTCTCGTGAGTAGGATCGTAATACTGTCTTCTAAGTTCTTCCTCTGCTAGCCTCCCTTCCCATCTCTTCTCAGCTTTTCTCTTATGAGCCCTATAAAATGCCATTTCTGTGTTCATGTTTCATGAAAATGGCAGACTTTACTACTCACTTTTATTTGCCATAGCTAATTTTCTTGCCCCAAATCCTGTTTTTCTCTCATTCTGCTTGAGAATTT
Source organism: Craseonycteris thonglongyai (assembly GCA_004027555.1). NCBI lineage: Eukaryota > Metazoa > Chordata > Mammalia > Chiroptera > Craseonycteridae > Craseonycteris > Craseonycteris thonglongyai. The sequence continues at coordinate 5,440 of PVKE010034012.1, read as the reverse complement.
TTGTCCTCTAGTCTCCACATTGAGTGAAAAATCTCCAGGGATCTAATAGCACACTAGATTTTAAGTTGGTTTGGTTCAAATAGAACCTAAATGGAAACCTTCTTCCATTCTTTTATGAATCAAATTCCTCAAACTCTTTTGAATAAACCTTGATGATTTCCTCTAATCTGGATATTAGATTTGGGTCATGGAGTTCAGAATGAAAGTCTAAACTCAAAAACTCAAACCCAAGTTTTGGGGGGTGAATGGGTGAATAAACTCTAAGAATACTGTAACTATTTGGGGGGCTATTCTCTTTTGCCCCTGATTTAGCACCAACATTGTACAATTAAATTTTATTATGTATCTCAAGGTTTGACAGTTACTGCATTTGCTATTAGGCTATTGTCGCCCTCACAGCCTCTCTCCCCTCATTTGTCTCCACCCTGTGTACTTGTCTCAGAGCAGAGGCTCCAGAATTAATACATTGCCAAAATGAAGGCCAGCAGTCTTTGAACTTCAGAGTGAAGAACTGTAAAGTGGCCAAGAGTCTGATTACCAGTCAGGCTTCTAGAGGGTTTATTAATGAAGCAATGCATTAGCCGCAAGGGGAAAGAAATGCCATCAGTGTTTTACTCTAGGCAGGAAAATTCCTATTTAAGAAAAAGTAAATGCATAGCATGCGCCATGTCAGAAAACTAATTTTAATGTTAACAATGAGTTGAGTATTCTTGTAGTGATGAGAAAATATTCCAGCCTCATTGCCTTCCACAAATAAGTCGCTGGAAGTAAAGGAAGTGTGCTATTTCAGGACCAATTTAGCAATACCTCTGCTCTATTATCAGCAATATGCACAGTTGGTTCATGGCGGAATGCAAGCCACTCTTGTCTGTGAATAAGCATCAGGCTGCCTGTGCAGGATGATAATTGCTCTGCCTGCACTTCCTTTGGCACCTACTGATGTCTGCTAAGTGGTTAGCAGAACATTTTTGTAGGAATGTCAAGCACTTCTAAAAATTTGAAGGACTTCATTTTTTATTGTTCTTTTTCTTATGTTTAAGTTTGAGGAAAGTTCACGCAAAGCCATTCCACTGCTGCTATGGCTACTAGCAAATGTCTTAAACAGTAGGGTCCCCGTGTCTGTGCTTGGCATCTTGTGTCTTCTTTTGGGTTCTACTATGAGACTGGCTGGATGTGTTGGGATATCAAGTGATGAACTTCAAATGGATGGCAAGTTCACTAAAGTGAAAATGATGGCGATAGTTCCCTCATTTCCCCCCGCAGTGTATGTAAAACTGACTTTTAAGTGTTTAGTGGATAACGGATCATGTTTAAGGTCAGTACTAGCCATGGCGGCCACAGCTATTATTTTCCCTTTTCATGGGAGGGTGCTCAGCAAAATGAGATTGTCACACTCTTTTTTGAGAGGACAGCGACAGACAGTTAAAAGCCTCTTCATGTAAGGATGTTATTTCATAAAGACACCAGCACTGGATTATCCCCTTCACTTTAAACTTCTGCCAGCTTGTACAAAGAGATAAAACAAAATAGCCCTGGTCCCAGGGGTGGGGAAGTACTGGGCAGCCAGCTCCGCCTGGGTCCAGAGGCTTTCGTTTTGATTAGTCACATGTGAGGAAAATTCACTTAGGCTGAGAGGTAAATTTAATACCAGTTATGCCCATGCTGTTCATATCACAACCATTTTCACATGATGCCACTTAATTCCCCAAGAAGCAGAAAGGTAAATCAGTGGCTGGCCAGCAAAGGTGTCACAATGCATTAAGACCACGACTCTCTGCAGGGGATAATGGTTCTGATTGCTGTTGACTCATGTCTCCACCAAGTGCCTCATGTAAAATAAGTGACATTTAAAAGACATCAAGATGTGAGAAGAGGAAAGGGAGAGAAAAAGAAAGAGAGAGGAGGGTAAAAAGTACATGCTACTAAACTTACCACCAGAAGGTGTAGTTTCTTTTTTACCCTAAGTGGTAGGAAATGATAACTCGACCTGCCATGGTGACCTGCACTAAGCTTTTAACTTCCCCCTTGTGTTTTTAGGGAAAAATCTGTAAAATTGCTTCTGGTAATGGCTCCAACATGTCATCATTTATTTCCAATTTAATTTTTTTTTTAAGTTTTATTCATTTGCTCTCGCATATCAGTCTATTCATGTCTTTGAAAGCTAGAGGCTGAATCAAGTTAGGCAGTAGTAGACAAGAGGAGTCTACTTTCTGAAGGCCCATTTATGTCTATTTTTATAAAGAGAATCAAATTCCCGTTTACAGTGAGCATATGCTTCAGTTGACATCTGTTTCTAAGACTTGGACGCTTTGTTTGCATAACAGTTAGCAATAAATGGCCTTGTTTTAAGTCTGCTCACTGAGTTGTATGTGGGTTGTTCAGCTGGGGATTTTAGTCGCAGCTGATCCCCTACCGCTCATAGCTGATAGGAAGGGGGAAAATCCGAGAAGCCCTGTCCTATTTATTAATGCAGATTTTAACATTCTCAATGAACCACTTATCCAGTGTGATTCGGCAACCAAATCCTTATTTGCCCAGACAGAGGAGGGGGTGTTCTTCAAAGTGCTGAATTAAAGCTGACCAGCTTTTCCTGGAGGGGGGTGGGGGGTGGGGAGGAAGGAGAGAGGGCCCTTTCTCCAGCCAGTCTCTGATAATTCAGGGTACAATGAGATCGAGTCTTTAAACAGAACACCATAAACCAAGCTTATGTTTAATGAATTTATTGTTAACAAGGAATACCAGACATTCATGGAGCTCTAAATATAGGACTGTTGTGCAAAGTCTTGACGCTTTTTATTCAACACAACTTACTTATCAGTTTAGAGTTTGAGAGAACAGGGTTGTTTCCTTCATTCACCTAATTTTGTTTCATTTTAAAGCATACCTGATTCTGCATGCATGGGAAATAGGCACAGTATTCAAATATTTCATGATGTACATGTGACTATCTTTAAGATCATTAGTCCTAATTAAAGAAGTTACTGTTTGTGTTAAGCTGCTTTAAAAACAAAGCTAATCCACAGTCTCCATAAATCTGCCCTTTCTCCCCCCGGCCTCCTGAAAGACATGCCAGCAGTTAAAAATACTAAAAGTCCCAAGGGTGGGGTCTATGTGCCCTAGCAAGCAAACCTGATTAATAATGGAGTACACTTTAATTCTCATATTTATATAGATGAGATCTGACCTTAATGCATTAGAAAATGTAATATTCACTGACTTTAACATACTGAATCCCCCTCCCCAAGTTATTCTGTAGTATTCAGTAATCATTTATAAAATGTGTAACATTTTTCAAGGGGATTTACATATGAACTCTTCTTAGTGGAATCAACAACAGTAGCAGGAAATGTATCTACTCCATTTACTCTTATCCAGTGCTCCTATTTTCTTTTTCCCTTTAATTTTTATATATGGTAAAAATTTCATTGAAGAGAGATTTTAGATGACAGGACTGTAATTTTAAACCCAATAGAAGAGGTGTAAGCAATTTGAGCTTAGCTGAAGCATAATCTTAGGTTGTCAAGAAGAAACCCATTCTCCCTATGCTAATCAATCAGTGTATCAACCAACCAATCATCTCTTCAGCTTAGCATATATCCTAAGGTTTGATATATCTATTAACTGCCCATCATGCAGCTGGTCTCTGGATGATGAGATTCCCCCTATCTTGGCATTTGGAGGCAGACGACTTAGCTATCACAGCCTCAGATAAATACCAAAGTGGAGATTTCAATCCCGTTCTGAGTGCAGAGACAATCCAGAAACATTGAAAATATTCTTAGAAAAGAATACGCAGAAAATTACATTTCTGCACACCACAGTGTGTGTGAAAATTGTATATATTACATGATTTCCCCTCCCTAGATGCAACAAAATAAAATAAAATGAATCTTTTATTAGGACTAGGATGCTGGTAATGAAAATAACTGTTGGAATCTGCTATAAATTCTTAATTGCAGGACAAGTTACATGTAGACATTTGAATGAGTAAGAATAATGACCATTTAGATGACATATTCCCTAGAAATAAACAGAAGCCCTATTTTATAAAGCAAGGCACATAATCATTGTAATTCTGGAGAAAGAGGTCACTATTTCCGAAGATTGTACATTGCTTCCCGGCCTCAATTCAGACCTTCTGATATTAGCTGAGCTTCAGCTGAATGTATCTGTAGCCTCTTAACACCAGCCACTGTGCTAGGGCATGATTTGAAGAGAGTGTTTCTGTATAATTATTTATTAAGAAATAGAAACCCAAAGGACTTACATTTAATGGCTATAAGTTTGTGAATATGTTGAATTTGGAATGAGTGTGATTTATGTCTTCAAACACTGCTTTCTACCTAGAAGGTAGAGTCTTCCCACAAGATGCAAATTCAAATCATGATGTCTTTCCTACACTGTTGTTTGGGAACTGAGGTTCTAATCCAAGCTCAGCCACTAACTAGCTAAGTGCTAAGCAAGCCCCTTAATTCTTTAGACTTACTGCATAGAGATCTCTCTGATGTGCTCATGAAAAGTAGTTAACTAATTAGTCTTGTGATATGTAAACACTATTTCATATTCTTCCAAAAGGTTAATGTTGTTCGTGTCACTTATGGTATGATTTAGACTTCTGCTATAGTACTTGCTTTGCCAAAATCTCTTCAGTGCAATTGGTCAACATAAACAAATGAAAACTACATTCAGGCCTAAATACAGTGCTCTGGGTTTGAAGCTGTTTTGTCAATCATTTGTTGAGGGTGGGGCCCAGGAGGAGGAATGATCAAGTCCATGATAATACAAACTTTTTGCTGCCAAAGAAGGAAATGTTTTCTGTCCTTGGAAGTCCAGCATGAGTCCATAGAGACCATGATGATTTCTCCACTTTCAACATCTCAGCCCATACACTTTGATATCAACGGAAGAACACTCATGTGTCCTGGTGTGAAAGGGCCAGCAACAATATAACAGCTCTAAACTTTTTCTCAACAGAAAGATAATCATGGTGTCAAGTTCAGAGCAATAGTTTGGTTTAAGTAGCGTATTTTGAAGGCCCTTCTCAAGAAGCCGTGATTCTCAGAGAAAGCCCTTTGCTATGGGTTAAGGTGACAAATTTTATCCCAGCAAAGAGAACAGACCCCTCCAAAGGAAGAAAGGAAAGGAGGGAAGGAGGGAGGGAGGGAGGGAGGAAATCATTTTCTCTATCTTACAGGGCCCATTCTGGGATTCACTCCCGACTACTAGGATTAGAGACCTGCATGTTTGTGCGTATTCACAGATAAGCCCCAGATATGAGCACCCTTGACACGGCAAAAGGATCGATGTAGGGAATGGTGGCCTATTGAATGTAGATTCTTTGTTGTGGGCCTGGAAACTTGTGAGCATGCACCTTGCAGGCCCAGGACAGCCTTACTCCTGAAAGCATCTCTCCTGTCTTCTCGTGATAATTGTCCTGCCA
>PVKE010034011.1:0-17616 GCA_004027555.1 Craseonycteris thonglongyai | reverse complement strand
TCAGTGCATAGTTATTTCTATTTTTTACTTTTTGACAGATAGAGAGAGAGACAGAGACAGAGACAGTTAGAGAACCAAACTGTGGGAACTCCCCAGTTCAGCACGTGGGTCCTGCCTGGGCCGGAGCCGGGATTCGATCCTCGGTCCTCATGGCCTCAAAGCGAGCGCTCAACCCGCTGAGCCGTCCCGGCTTTCCCCTATGCTGAGTTTTGAATGTTGCCAAACATCAAGGACAGAGCACTGACCTTAAACTTCTCTAGTGCCCAAGCTCATGTCTGTTTCTGACCACAAGAGGCTGAATTACACTTGTGTTTTGGGGTCTGTGCCTGGGCTTGAAGACTTTGCAATGGTTCTTTGATGCTCAGCCCTTGATGAGCTGGACAAAAGCTGTGTGGGCACCTATTTCAGTGCCTTTGGCACTGACCTTGGGTTCTTAGGCTCTCTTTGTAATAGTTGACAAGAGGCTGAACCAGAAGCTCAGACAAGGTTCTTGATGGTCAAGTGCAAGGGAGACAGCATGGAAGGGGGACGTTCTCCAGCCTGGGGCCTTATATGGGCTGGATGAAGTGAGGGTCCCAGGTTCAATTTTCTTGACATCACAGCTCAACTGTCTTCACTTGTGCAAGTGCACGTCCTCACCCACTGGGCAGAGTGGCCCACTCCCTCATGTTGCCACCTTTTCAAGCTAGACATTGTTCTAACCTCTCATTTCTTTTGATTATATTGCAATGTGTTCCCCCTTCCGTTTCTGTTTGCCTCTCCCAGTTGAACCCCTTAGGGCAGCGATGTTGTCTTATTCTTTTCCAAAGCCCTAAGGCCAGGTTCCATGGCAGGCCCAGCAGGCTTGCATTAGATGTGCATAGAATGGATGGGCAAAACAAGGCTGGTTTCAGTAGTCAGTCATCTTTGCATTCCTAGTCAGCTGCCAAGTATCCTTTATTCCCCGTATTTTCCACTAGGCGGCAGTGTGGAGCTGGGGTCCCCAGTCAGTCATCTTTGCATTCCTAGTCAGCTGCCAAGTATCCTGTATGCCCCGGACTTGCCACTAGGCGGCAGTGTGGAGCTGGGCCTTCCTTGCCTGGGACCTCGTGCCTGGGAACTTGGTCTCGGTTCCCTCCCACTCCTACTTAGAGCCCGTGGGGGTCGGAGGTAGAAGGGGCTTTAAAGGACACCTAGGATGATCCCACGCTTTCACAGACTAGGGCGGGGGTGGCGAACCTATGGCACGTGTGCCCAAAGTGGCACGCGGAGCAATTATTTTGGCACGCGGAATTATTGTTTTTTGTTATGAAAACATCCTATGCCTCTTATAGACATAAAAATAATCGATACCTCTATCTCACTCGATGGGTTGGCACGCGAGTCGAGCGAGTATGCTCTTATTTCATAAACTTTGGCGCTCAATCGCCAAAAGGTTCGCCGCCCCCGGCCTAGGGGGCCGAGTGGCCTTCATGGTCCCGGTTCCTATGCCGACCTCAGCGCTGGAACCCCAAGGGCAGGTAGGTGGGACTGGTGGTTTGATTTCATAGGAAGCTGAAGCCGAGTGACCCTTTTATACGCTTTGAGGCCTTGGGTGGAACTGTCACCGAGACCCACCCTTTCTGGCTGTGGCACATCTGGGGCTAATGGGCACCCAGGTGGGCTTGTCACCTGGATTGTTCAGAAGCAATGATAATTACCGGCTGCCCCCCCCTCCCCGCCTCACATCCGACCCCTCCTCACAGCCTGTCCTAAACACCTTGCACAACTGTCCTCTTCCTGAAACGCACTTGGGGCAACTCACCCCATGAGTCAGCTCCGCCGAGCGGTGTCATCATTCAAGTGCATGTGGCCTTAGGAGTGTCCGCTGGGGTCTGGAGGGCTGGGGCCAGGGCTGGGGACCCGGAGCTCGGGGGCCTGATGAGGGGTGTGTGCACAGGGGACAGGCCCACATTCCTGGGAGCCTGGTGTCGTCTCCGGGTCTTGACCTGGGCCCCACCTCTGACACCAAAATTCTTGCCTTGCAATTGGGTCACTGCAGATGCGGGTGATGGTGCTGCTGGCGGCTGTATGAAGCTGCCGTGACGAAGCAGACCCGGTTGGGTCAGAATCCACGTCGTCAGGAAATGCAGGAAAAACTTCCTAGAGCGGACACGGCTCATTCAACGTGACAGGGCTGTCGGGTGTCTTGCGTGTGTGCTTGTTTTGCATGTGGTTGTTTATGCCACGTCTTCGTAAAGGTCGCGGTGAGGGGGGGTGCTCTCCCACTTGGCAGGAACGCTGGCTCGCAGGGTCTTCTGAGGCCGGGGGCTTTTCCTTGCCTCGCACACTGGGGGTGTCCTTAGGGCCAGGGCTGTGTCTCCCCACTTGCCCTGGAGGCCCCATCTCCAAACTGGGGTCCTCAGACAGGATGCGGCCTCCACCAGCAGAGGCAAGCTATGCCCCCAGACTTTAGATTAAGGACCCCGTGAGGGGCAAAAATGGCGGCAGTGTGTGACCAAAGGGTGGAACTGTCACCTCCCTCAGGCCCAGGCCAGCAGCAAGGGAAGGGTCCCAGAACCCACAGCCGCCTGCGCTGGCTCCAGGGGGGTGGGGGGCAGTCGTGCGTGTGCTTTGTATGCATTTTGTCTGCATGTGTGTGTATATTTTGTCTGCATGTGTGGGTGTTATATGCGTGAGTGTGCACACATGTGTGTGTGGTATGGTGTGTGCCCCGAGGGCACGCATCTGTGTGGCTGTGTGCATGGCATATGGCGTGAGAGGTGTAGCGTGCCAGCCTCGCACACGTGGGAGGCTGGGTGGGGGGAGGACAGAGCGGGGGTGGAGGCGGGTTTGGGCGGCGTGAGCCGGGCTGCAGCCCCGCGTGGCATCTGCCTGGACTGAGCTCGCTGCTCAGTGGGACCTGCCTCAGCCGTTGGGCGGCTCCGGCTCCGGCGGGGCTACCTTTGTGACGCGTTCCTGCGAGTCCTGGGCCCACCCCTGGAAGCCCTATAAATGGGAGCCCGGCTTCCGTGTTGGCTTCTCCCCGGGTTGTGGGAGGCGGCTGTCAGCCCACTCCTGCCCTCTAGCCTGTAGCCAGACGTCTTCCATCAAGGCCTCTTGGGTCCCACAGGGGCTCGGGTCTGGGGTGTCCTCTGAACAGCGAACCAGTCCCGCTGAATCCAGAGGTGCCATCTTTAAGGCCACTATGTGCCAAATTCCCTGCAACCTTCTTGGCTCACCCTTGGGCCTCCTCTTGCAGACTTCTGGTGATGGTGAGCTCACTACTGCACGAGAACGCCATTTCATTGCTGGGCATTTGCTTCCTGGTATGAGCAGAAGTCGGCCTGCCTGCCCCCCAAGCTCATGGATCCATGCTCTTCCCCCTGGGATCACTCTGAAAGCCGGAAGACAGACATCCTGTGTCCCCTACGTCTTTCAGTCACAGCTCACATGACAAGAGGCCCAGAAGCCTGGCCTGTCTCCCGAATGGATGGACTAAAAGCTCGCCGCGGGCTCCTGGCCTGCGGAGCTCCCACGCAGGACAGCCTCCACCCCCACCCCCACATGGCTGGCTCCTTCCCATCATTGATGTCCCCGCTCAGCTGTCACCCGCTCAGATAGGCTCTTGCAGTCTCCGTGACCACAGAGCCCGCCTCCTCAGCAGCCACTCTGCCACTGCCTTGCTCCACTCTCTACAGGGCCTCCCGTGTGCGTGTGCTTAGTGACGCTTGTCTGTCTGGCCGCGTCAGCTCTGGGAGGCAGGCCGTCTGTGCATCTAGTTCCCTGATGTATCTCCAGGGCTCGGGACAGGGCTCCGCACACGCAGGGCTCTGGGTAAGATGTCCAGACGAGACGATGGGAGTGGTGGAGTCCAGAGCGGAGTCCTGGCTGGCTGATCCCTGAGCGTGCGTGTGGGCCCTGCCCAGCCCACCCGCTACTCACCTGTCCTGCCCATTTAGCCTCCCCCCCACTCTCTCAGATGCCCCATCTCGGGGCCGGCGCCCGGCGCAGGCTGCGCCCCGGCGTGTGCAGCTGTGGGACTCAGGCCAGGCTGGGAGCGGCCCCCGGAAGGCCCGGGGCCTCTGCGGCCACTCGGTGGTGATGTTGGGAGAGAAGCGCTTCGCAGGGCTTCTACCGGAGGCGCGCTGGCTCGGAGGCCAGCTGGGGAGCGCAGGACACGGGCCACCGCAGCTTGGACGGCCCTGCCCGCCCCCTGCCTCTTCCTCCAGCCACCTCCAGGTCGGAGGCAGGTGTCTGGCCCACCACATCCCCCGCTATACCGCCTGCCGGTTCACGCTTCTGCAGGGCCAGCCTGGGCATCCGCCTAGTGATCTACCGCCCTCCACCCAATGCACGGAGCGGCAGGCGGTGGGCGCTCAGCCTGCTGGGCTCACAGTTTCCCAAAACGTTCTCTCCGTCCCAACCTTGGCTGTAAATTCCTCCAGCAGGAGAGGCTCACCTGCCTCCCCTCAGCGCCCCCCAGCACCGGGCGTCCTGTCTACACACGCAGGTACCCACTGGGTGACCAGCTGGTCGTGGTTGACGATGCCAAGGTTAACACCCAAAGTCCTGATCCTGGGACCCCCTCCGTCCCAGGCAAACCAGAATGGGCGGTTGCCCCACCGATAAGGGAAGCGTCCTTTGTCTCTGCCCCCGAGGGCGTGCTGAGGCTCAGTGTGGTTGGCCCCATGAAGACAGGCAAAGGGCACAGCAAGGTCCCAGTACCGCCACCTGGGGCTCGCATGCTGTTGGGGACACAGGTCTCTCACATGCAAGGCGGCTGTGAAGGGGGCCACAGACCCCCAGGGACCCGGGCAGGTGCGTGGAGCCCATGCTGAACGGCTGCCAGGGGTTCTGGCTGCTGCATGCTTGGTCATTGCTGTCCCCACGGCCCAGGCCTGTGTCATTAGGGCTCTGGTCCCAGGAGCAGCGGCAGCTGCAGGGGACAGGGCTGTGAGCATGAAGGAGGAGCCATGGTTCCCGTGACAGAGGGGCCACAGGCTCCCTGCTGGCTGTCCCTGATCTGCCACCGGCAGAGGCAAACCCAGTACTGGAGGACCCTCATTTCAGCCTCACCAGGACCCTCCCCTACGGGCTGAGGAGGAAGGAGACCCAGCAGAGGGAGCCCCTTCACCTTTCAGGGGGCGGCCAGACGATTTTGGCCCCCATCTGGGCTCCCCTCAGAGGCACGCCTAGTTCTGCCTTCTGACTGGGACACTGTGCTCACAGGCATCACAGACTGACGCGGGAGTCCCTCCTTCCACGCAGCTGCCCCCCTCCCCGTTTTGACTCTTTGTCCCCAGAAAGCAGGGACCAGAGGGGACGGATGCTGCCCCCTCTGTGGAGAGAATCCCGGGCCTGGGGGTTTGAGTGTGGGCAGGTCGAAGGCGCTGGTGGCTTTCCTCAGGGGGTACAGTGTGCACGTAGGTGAGTTGTGACATGTGGGTGAGGGAGGCCCCCCGCCCCCCGCCCCGCGCTCCTTACGGGGGCGTCTGTCAGCACTGCCGTGAGCTGTTTTCCATTCCTACTCCAGATTCTCCAAAAAAAGGGGGAGCGGGATTATCGCAGGAGGCGGGGGAGGAAGGAGCACAGGGAGGTCAGGCGTCAGCGTAGGACTGGCTTTATGCCTACTCCACCCTCCCCAGGGAGAAGCAGGCAAGGGCGCTGCAGAGCGGACCCGCCCGCGCCACACAGACACGCCACGTCCCCACGGAACGCGCGGGGCGGCCACGGGGGCCCAGGTGGCCCAGCTCCAAAGCACCGAGGTTCACGGGGACCCACACGCTCCACCTTGTCTTTTCTTTTGTTTTGTTTCATGTTTCTTAAAGCATAACCAGCCTCCCAATGTCCAATTAGTTGCGGTTTCTTTGAAGATTTATTTTATTGTTTTTGACAGAGACAGAGGCACAGAGAGAAGGGGGAGGGCCCAGAGCCGTCTCCATAGTTGTGTGTCATCAGTTTTCAACATGGTTTCCTTCCACACAGGTGGGCGGGGGCTGCACAGGGCGGGAACCGGGCTGGGGGCCTCCCGCATGGGAAGCGCACCCCAGTTCAGCATGTGGGTCCGCACAGGCCGGGGCCGGGATTTGATCCTCGGTCCCCGGGGCTGCAAAGCGAGCGCTTAACCCGCTGAGCCATCCCGGCTTCCCCTGCCGTTTCTTTTTATGCAGAAATAAAATGACCCAGTGTTGATTCCTGCACACCCCCAACATCTTCTCCACACCCACGTGGGGGTGGCCGTGATCAGTGAGCAAGGTCTGTCAAAAATCAGTTGGTTCCGAGGCTCCAGTGGGAGGCAGACACTCTGAAAGACGAATGGAGGCGTCCTTGGCTGTCCCACACCCGGGGGTTGGGGGTGAGCTCTTGCTGAATGGGGCTTCTGCGGTCACCCCGACAGCGGCACTGTTCCCACCCGTTAGACCGTCCACTGGACCGCTGAGGACAATGCGTATCCAGAGGCCGAGGAAACACCGAGAGGACTGTCCTTAGAGACACAAAGTCTTGGAAAGCCAAGGAGGCGAGAGCAGGTGCACACAGAGGTACCCACACGAGAAGGTCACCATAGCATGGGCGGGGGCTGGGTTGTCGCCTGTGGCCATCCTCCTGACCCCAGGCGGCACTGAGGGCGGCTACTTCGCCTTGCCAGGGGGCAAGCACTTCTCCTGGCCTTGCTCGGGGCACAGCTCCGCACACTTGGTCTGCGAGAGCTCTTGGCAGGGCTCCGCGCACGGGGCCGGGCACTGGTCTTGGCCTTGCTGCGGGCAGCTGTCTAGGGTGAGCTCCTGGCACTGAGGAAGACACGCCTCCTGCGCTTGCACGGGGCACGTCTCCTGGCACGGGGGCGGGCACACCTCCTCAGCCTTGGCCTGGCAGAGCTCTGGGGTCTTTTGGAGACAGGGAGGGGGAGCGCATGGCTGCTTGCTCTGCTGCTCGTTAAAGGACATCCTGGGGCGACGACGTGCAGGATCTGAAACACACAGGGGATGTGAGATGAGCGGCGTTGACAGTACCAGGCTGGGGTGCGGGGGAGCTGGGGAGAGAGGCGGGTGTCTGCTGCTTTGGATCCCTTCCCCTTTGCTGTCCCCAGTGCAGCCCCCTGGGACGCCGGTCTCCTCGGGGTGGGGTGGGGGGTATTCTCATAGCTTTGGTCTGGAAAGCCGCAGTCCCAAGCCCTCCTCGTCCTACCGCAGTGCTTTTCCTCCCATCTGACTACTCGCTTTGAAGATCGGGTGCGAGAGACCGGACGCACTACCCAGCATCTGAGAGGCCCAAGCAATGGCAGCCCACGTCCGAAATCAGTGGAAAGCAGAGTCCAGTGGAGGAAGAGGACCGAGCAGGCAGGGACAGAGGACGCGCGAGTCCCACTTACCAGCCGCCGGGACTCAGCAGGGAGCGCGGCGTGCAGAGCCCAAGCAGGTAGGGGCTTTTATACAGGGGTTGGCCCCGCCCGGGCACCGGGCTCGTGGGCCGGGCACCTAGTTGTGGAGGCGCCCTCAGGGGCTTCCCTCGAAACTGCCTTAGTTTGAGTCACTGCTTGGGATGCCTGTTAATCAGCTTCCCCGGGGGCCTCTGGGGCCGCAGCAGACCCGGGCAGGGAGGGGCTGCTCCCAGACCTCTCATTAGAAGCCGCAGCCAAAGAATGTTCGTAAAATGTTATCTCAGTCTGTTCAAGGAAGGCTGGGTCCCTGCTTTGCCTGGAGGGTTCAGGATGGGGCGCGAGGTCGTAAGAGCCAGTCGCCCCTCTCATCTCAGCCGCGGGAAGACTTCACGCCCGAGGCCTGGGGTCTGTCTGGGTCAAGGGCACGGACGGCCTCTTGGGGACATTTCCACCGCATGCTTCTTCATGGAGCCTGGAGTCTCGCTGGCAGACCCAAGAAAGACGGGAGGCCCTGCGGTTCCAGTCAGGAGCCCCAGCTTCCCGGGGAGAGAGCTTCTCCTGCGGGAAGGGAGTCGCTGGGTTCCCGTTGGGCTGTGAAGGAGGGTGGAGGAGAAGAGGGAGGAAGACGGCAGGACATCTTCAGAGCTTCAACCTTGATTCCTGCTACCTGTGAAAGAGGAGTTACAGAGATTTCCTCGTGGCCAAGGTGGACCCAGGTTGTCCCCTTGCTTTCTGCAAAAAGCTTTTCTTAGAACTCAGGTCAGTAAAAGCTGCGGAGAATGAACGGAAAAGTTTCAAAGCAAACACACCCAGTTTTTGTCTACGTCTAAGTCCCTGTTTGGGCTGTTCTATCGGGTGTGCTTATTGAAATCCTAAGACAAGCTTGTCAAACCCACGGCCCAAGGAGGCTTTGAATGCGGCTCAACACAGACTCATAAACTGTCCTAAAGCATGCTGAGATTTTTGTGTGTGTCTCTTTTATTTTTAGCTCATTAGCTGTCATTAGTGTATTTTATATGTGGCCCGAGACAATTCTTCTTCTTCCAGTGTGACTCAGGGAAGCCATAAGATGGGACACCCCTGTCCTAAGCATTCGTCAAGGCTCTACTCAGCCCACAGAGTTTCAAGAGCCTTCCCTGATTAAACTAGAAACGACGTCACCTCTTTCTGAACTCTCATAGTATCTGCAGTGGCTGCTGTTTATATGACATTCACTGCTGTCGTTAGGAATTCCAGTTATTTCTGTACCAGATCTTATCACTGTTCTGCAGTGTAGATTCCAAGGGGGTAGGGGCTGTGCCGTGGACGTAGAAAGCGGGCGATAAGTGATAATGGATGGGGCAAGTGCATTCCACAGAGATGGAGAAGGTGGAGGTGGGAGACAACTGGGAGTAAGAGGGGATCTCATGTAACAGGAAGTGGGAAAACGAAAGAAGTCCCTACCAGGGCTGTCCACCGTGACCTGCCTCTCCGCTGTTCGGCACGGCCCTAGTTGGCCTCCCTTCTCCTTGGGCTCCGACCTCCAGAACCAGAAGATACTCAGTTTCTATGATTGTTTTAAGCCACTAAAGTGTGGTCACTTGTCACAGCAACTCCCGTAAACGGATACACTTTCCCGATGTCTGAAACTCTTGGGCAATCACGGGGAGAGAAGTCTCAAAGGAGAGGTCAAATCGCCGGTGAGCACTCCCGCGCTTGGGCACATACCTGCTTGTCACGCCAGCCCCTCCATCGAGGGTGGCTGTTGGCAGTGCGTGGAAACGGGGCTCGCTGAGGACCCTGCTGCCCCAGGCTCTGGAGCGTGTGTAGCATCGGATAAGTGACAGCCTCTCAGAGCCTCGATTTCTGCTTGTGAAGAGGTGACACCATGTTACCGATTCCTTTTGAGGAATACAGTGGAGAACATATATGCACCAAGGCCTAGGGCCACCAGGCTCCTTACACAGTGTTCATATGAACCTGTTCGGGACTCGCCTCCCGACTCCCCCCAGCTCTCCTGTACCCTGTCTCCCCACTACTCGTCTTTGACTTGCACGTTTCTGCTGGAGACCTGGCGCTGTCCCTAACAAGACATGTGACCTCAGGCAAGTCCCAGAGCCCCTCGGGCCTTATGCTTATCATTTTTAGACGAGGGAAGTTAAACTAGGAATCGGTCAGGCCCATCCTAGCTGCAACACCCTGTGGGACTGTAAATGGGTCTATCTGGCCGTGTAAGCGTGTAGATGCGTGTGTGGGGCAGACTCTTCCTCCCTGACTAGGTGACAGCCCACCCACAAGATGCCCAATCTTCTGTCTTCTGTGGGTGGCAATGGCCCAGCCGAGTGGCTGAATGACCTTAGGTGACCTAGTTTTTCCTAGATGCAGAGAGGGGATATTTGGGGTCCGGGTCCTTAAAAAGCAACTCATGGCCCAGTATGTGGGCTGTGGCTTGGACAACTTTGGGGAGATTGTCCCGTTCTACAGCTGAAGACAAGGTGACTAAGGAGTCCCCCACACCGTCCCCAGCCCTCCAGCGAGACTGGGGCTAATCTGCAGGCACGTCACCTGAGAGTTAAGATTTGAGATTTCTGCAGCTGTCATTATGGGGAGTCAGGCTGTCATTACGCAGGGTCAGCAGAAGAGAGGCAGGTGTGTGCGGGCCGGGGCTCCTTTTCCTGTTCCCATCCGGTGACTCTCCTCTGCTCAGATCCTGAGGGTTCCCAGACTGCTCTGCTTCACCTGGCGGGGCCCCGTCGGTGTGTTCACGGGCCCCGACTTCCTAAAGCTCAATGGTGCAGGAAGAGGAGGGAGCAGGCGCCTCTGCAGAGCTTCCCGCGCTGTGGGTCCCACCACTCTTGTCACTTCCCTTCCTCCAGTGTCACCCACAGAGAGTCTGAATCAGAGGCTGGGGGAGGGGCTGTGGGTCACAGGCCACCTGATCGTCCCGCCCTGTTGTAGCCCAGCACGTGATTTAAACAGGAGACGTGAGATGACCTATTGACTGCGGGTTTTTAAGGAGGCGTTAGAGGCCTTGTTCAAGGTCATGTGCTGAACTTGTGTCTGCATGAGGCAATGGTCTGTGGGAAGACATGCAGGAGCTTTATGAACTTTAAGGATGGAACAGAGTGGTTCTTACAGCTTGCCACTGGTTCTCAACAGCTTTGGGGAGATAAGGAGATAGGCGTACGCACGCGCCTTCACCTTCACCTTCAGGGGCATCCTGGCCCCCAGGCTAAAGGCCACCTGACATAGGAAGTGGGGAGAAATGACGTCCCCAAATTGTTGAAGTTTGAATTCGGTCTTCGATCCGTTCCCCTTTTGTGTCTGGGTCCTGGTTCATTTTGGCCTAAAGTGGGGGGAGAAATTCTAGACTCTTCCAGCAGCCGGCTCCCTGTGACCCTGGTTGCTTCCCTCCCTGGGGCTGAGATTGCTCACCTGGTCACCGAGGTCTATTAGATGTCGCATCGGCTCTCACGGTCAGTGAGGCAGAGTCCCTGCCTGTCTCCTGCTGTGAGTCATGGTCTCCTGGGCCCAGCTGCAAAGGGGTCAAGGGGATGGCCCTGAGATCTGCCTTCCTTTCCTGGAACTCCCCGTCCTCGGGTCCGCTGCTCCACACAGCAGGTCACACGGCGCTCTCGCTACGGGCGGTGACAGGTGATGACATCTGCATTGACCTGTGTTCACCTAGGCTCTTGCGCGCTTGCGCACCGTGGCTTTCTAGGTTGAGTGCCCCAGGCCAGGGGCTCTGCACCTGTCCCCTTACTCAGTCACTCCTCTCCCCAGCTCACGGAGGCCTCCCTTCTCAGGCCGCTTGCACCGCGAGCTGTTGAGCTCTCTTGGAAGCTGAGTCTGTGTGATCACAAGGCCTGTCCCTTCCCAGGGAGACCTCTGCTGGGAGGTGGCTTCAGGTCCCAGGGGAGGCCAGGGGAGGGAGGGCAGGGTTGGCATCTGGTGGCCTCAGGGGAAAGTGATCGAGGCCGGGGCCGTCCTTCTCGAAGCCCCCCGCCACCCACCTCTGAGTGCTGGGGAGGACACCAGGTGCTGAAGGGACTGGGCTCAGTCGCGTCGCACTTCAGCATCTGGGTTTGCACGGGCCGGGGCTGGGGCTCGAACCCAGGACCTTGCGACTGTGAAGCAAGCTCTCAACCGCTGAGCTGTCCCAGAGTCCCCTTAAGGGTTTAAGCAAGAGAGTGACGTGTGCAGATGTGAGTTTAGCACGACCGCCCTGGCTGGCTCCCGCCGGAGGGAGGACTGCGGGAAGGTGAGCTGAGGAGGTGAGACCACGCAGCCACGTGGAAGCCACGTGGGAGGTGTGGAGGGGTGTGGGTGGGAGATGACGAGGGTGTTTCCGGTGGGAGAAGCTGAGAGCTCTCAGTCTGAGTGGAATTTCCTCCGAGCCGGGAGAGAGCGCAGAGGTCTGGCGGGAAGGCAGCCGGGGCGTCACGTGCGTGTTTCCCCATCAGCGTGTAGCTCAGACTCCGTGTGTGTTTGGCGACCGCCTGACCGTATGATCGGCCTGTTGATTTGCTGAGCATCAATGGCTGGGACACGGAAGCAGTTGTGACTAGACTATAGGACAGGATCGGTCGCTGGTCACTTTTTGTCATCTCCTCAGTTGCCATGTGCACGTGGAGGAGGGGGATGTGTGGTCACGACCTCTACAGTTCCTTCCAAGCTCAGAGCTTCAAAGCAAGACGTCCCTATGATCCTGCGCAGACCTCTCCCAGCTGTGCCCGCTCACAGCCTGTCACCCCAGCGGGAGTCCTGCTTGGCGGCTGCGCTTCGCTCCTTCCTGAGAAAGCACCATGCTGCGGGGTCTGTAGTTGTGTCTCCTCCTGTCTCCCCCCTCACGGACCCTCAGCACTGATTTTCCACGGAAGGGCCAGGCGTGGTTGTGCCCTAGCCTGTTATCTCTGAACCATCCATCCTGGCTGGCCCTGCACCGATTCCCGAGGTGCCGCCCTGCAGATGCCACTGATTTACTTACACAGCCTTCTGCCAGCTGGGCTGGGGCTGGGCATAATTACGGCCTGCTACAGGGAGGTGGCACTAATCATGGGCCAGCCACCTTCCCCGGGACGGCCTTTGATCCGGGCAGTTCCCGGGAAAGTAGCCATTACCAGATGTCTATCTTTGGTTTCATTTCCATGGGAGAAAAGAAAATAAAGTGGCACATGGTTTGTGATCTCAGAACTGGCCTCCACCCAGTCTGTGTCACCTGGGTGGTGGGGCACCAGCCCGACAGACACCGTCATGGAGCCACTCGGAGACCTGGGACAGAGTGAGATCCTGCACTGCGTGGGAACGAAGCCACCAAGGTGGGACACCTTGTGCAGGGCATAGGAGGACAGCCTGCCTTCTCTTTCTTTTCCCTTTTTCCTTTTTTTTTTTTTTTTGGTCCATTGAGCAAATTTAGGGTCTCTGAAGTATTCGTTATTCTATCAGTTTTCCCACATTACAAAATAAAAGCCACTTAGTGAAAACCCAGAGACTAGTGAAAAAGAAACTCATCCCACTGGTGACCACTAACTCCCCTGCTTTAAAATAGTTAGAATGGGGGAAGCTGGGATGGCTCAGCAGGCTAAGTGTCCCCTTTGCAGCCCTGGGGTCCAGGGATCGAATTCTGACCCCGGCCCGTGTGGACCCATATGCGGAACTGGGTGAGCTTCCCGTGTAGGAGGCCCCCAGCCCAGTTCCTGCCCTGCGAGGTCCCCCGCCCACCTGTGTGGACAGAAACCATGTCCAAAACTGATGATGTACAACTATGAAGGCTGCTCTGGACCTTCCCACTTCTCTCTGTCTCTGTCTCTCTCTCTCTGTCAAAAACAATAAAATAAATCTTTAAAAACATAGCTAGAATGCTCACGGGTTTTCTTCTCATATTATTATCATCGTTATTATTCAAAAAAAGTTTGGTTAGACAGAGTTGCTCTATGCTATACATTCATTTGGGGCCTTGCTCTCTTCCCCTGTAATCCATTTTAATGATTGTGTAGTGTTCCGTCTTATAATAGGTCCACATTTCTTTCATCAAATACCTGTTAGATATTTAAATTGTTTAGTCACACCGGGATAATCAGCTTTCTACATAACATTTTGTTTCATTTTGGAATTGTTTTTCTTTGCATACACGTCAAGGTGTGGAACAATTGGGCCAGAGGGTTGGGTCGTTCTCTGCTTTTGGCCCATATTTCCATATTCCTCAAACTCTTTTCTAGAAGGATGTTTGTCCATTTCCACTCTCCCCAGCACCGGCACCCTCTTCAGCTCTGGGAGTCTGGGATTCGTTATTTAAAAGCGATCATTAACTAGGTGGAAGAGGACGTCACATTATTGTATTTCTTTCCTCCCTCCCTCTCTTCGATTTCCAGGGAGGTGGGAGAGTTTTCCACCTGTTGTCAACAGTTGACCACAGGCGCCCGAATGCCCTCAGCTAGGCTTCCAGAGGTTCCCAGAGTTCAGGGGGCACCCCTCTGATGGCCCTAGTGTGTGGGTGCCAGGCTCCCATTCCTGCAGGAGACCCTGAGACCCCCAAGGGCATCCTCATGCCTGAGAAAGTCACTAAAAGTCTTCACATCTGGGTCACAAGGGGGTGGCGCCCCCTCGTATCCTAAGAGCCTGCTTCTGCTTGGTCTGGTGGGGGTCCCAGGGGCCTTTCCTTGGGCACATTTTGGACTCTTCGGAACCATCTTCCCAGCACAGAAGGCTGGAAAGCTATCCACCGGCCACGATTCTGCAGGGAACGCCCACCTCCCTGGTTTAGTCTCTTCCTGAGATGGTGGAGATTCCTAACCGACCTGCACTTGAACGCTGTGGGCTGGAAGCTGCCACTTGCACAGCTGTGTTTAGGACTCTCTCAGGCTGTGCTCTAACGGGGCTGATCCCAGGTGCACCCCTCAGAAGATGTCACCTCCTTCTGGGCAGCAGGCTGGCCCAGGGGACACCTTCTTCAAAGCCTGCTGGCCGTGGGGGGCTGGGTCCTAGCCTCCCTCCTGAGGGGTCGCTTGGTGGTGGTTTAGTGCTGGAAACTAACAGATGAACCCCCAACTGCCCCCAAATCCCCCAAAACCAAAGTCCCAGGGGCAGGAAGTCTTGCACAGCAGAGAGACACGTTTACTTGTCAGTTCGTGGCTTCCGCTCCCAGCCCCCGGTGACGGTGACGAAGGTGGTGCTGATGGAGGTGGGGGCTGGGCGGCGGCCTTGGGGCCTCACTCTGGGGGTGGGCAGGGCGGGGGGCCCTTAGGGGGACAGGGCTTGGCACAGAGCTTGGGAGCTGAGCACGGGCACGGCACAAAGCCAGGGGGGCACGGGGTGCAGGGCCGGGGGCTCTGCGGGGGGCACTTGGGTGGTGACGAGCACTTGGGTGATGACGGGCACTTTTCCCGCGGGCACTTCTCCGAGCACCGCTGAAGCAGCTTCTTCAGACAGCTGGGCTGGCATTTGGACTCACACTTCTGTTCACAGCTGGGCTCGCTCTTGGGCTCGCAGCTCCTGGGCTCGCAGCTCCTGGGCTCGCAGCTCCTGGGCTCGCAGTTCTTGGGCTCACAGTTCTTGGGGTCACTCTTGGGCTCGCTCTTGGGCTCGCTGGGCTTGTGTTTATTGTCACTAGACATTCCTCCTTGATTTCCCGGGCCCTGCGAAGACATAGGTGGCAAGGGGTAGGTGGGTGGCCACACTGCAAAGAGGGGGGACCCCCACAGCCTCCCTGCCCACACCCCCTCGCCCATCTCTTGCCACACCCTTCAGCACAGTCATGAGGATGAAAAGCACAGCAAATACGGTCAGTGAACTTGGGGTGACCGCGTAGGGCGCACGCAGGCACTGTACGAATCGCGGGGAGCACTTCATAAGTTACACGCACGTCTAACCTCTGTGCTGTACACCGGAAACCAACATAAAATGATATCGAAGGTCATAAAAAAGACATCGATTCTGTCCCGGGAGGTGTTCAACTTCTCACGGAAGGGCTGCCCTCTTGTTTTCGTAGTGGATTGGTGACAACATGTCTGGGTCTCTCCATCCTTGTCACTCACTCTGGTCTCCATTCCATAGCCCCTCGCAGGAGTTCTCAACCCCGCCCCCGCCCACCCTCATGACCACGTGTAACTATTTGTCCGTGTCGTTGGCATTGTCTGCCACCTCGTGTACTCCATTTAACTCATTTAACAGCATCGTCCCGCCGAGCCCGGAAGTTTGTCTGGACCGCAACAGGCGTCCATGGCCTGACAAGGGGTTTGAAGAACTCCCATCAGCACCCCGTTGCTCTGGAGGTGGACTGACAGGACCTCGGAGTGGGCTTGGGGACCCAGGACGCTTCTTCCCAGCCTGAGCCCCCAGACCCGGGAGGATTGCTTTCTTCACTCGAGGACGGGCGATGGGGAGGTAGCTGAACCCCGACTACGGTGGGGCTTCTTGGGCCACTCAAGAGCCCCCCCCCCCCCCAGTGCTCAGCGTAAGAGAGGAGGTGGTTTCGAGTTAGAATTGGAAATCCGAATTTCTCGGAACGACGTGAGCGTCCGAGCCACACGTGGGGTTGTCGGGAGGAACTGCTTTTCCTCCCGTGCGTGTCGCCGGGGCTGGCCTCCTCTCCGTGGGGACGGCATTTGCACTCTGACCAGACCTGCAAGGTTTGCTTTCTTGTAACAAATCAAGAATACAACATTTTTGGTTTTTTTAATCTCACTGGGTCTTAAGATCAGTACGGCTCCCTGGACAGACCGGGGGTTAGCTCGCACTCCAGAACTGTTAAGAGCCTCTTCCCGAGGAGGCGGGGCCCCGGTTTTGCTAGGAAACGACAGTAGCTGTCACCTCACCCCTGCTCAGCAGCGGCGGGCTGCAGGCCCCTCCCAGGACCGAGCGGGAAACGGGGCCATTTTCAGTCGTAAAAGCCACTCACCGCTTGGCGCTGGCGGTGGGCTTGGCAGGTCGTGGAGCCACGGGGCTGGTCTGGCTGTGGGGAAGGTGGGTTTTCCCTCTGCGCCTCTGCCCAGCTCTGAGGGAGCCAGGGTGGGCTGAGGGGAGAGCCCCCCTTGTGACCTCACGCCTGCGTCATCCAGCAGCGATTGTTGTGCGTCTCCCAGTGCAGCTCACACCCTTCACCAGGAAGGTGGTTTGTGACCCACCAGCCCTTCCGCTGTTTGCTGCCCCTGCTGGGTCCCTCCAAGTGTCTGCTGGCGAAACCGGGCTGTGCTGCAGGCCCCGGATCGCAGAGGCTGAGGAGGCTCCCGGCCCCTGGGAACAGACGCTCCGTTTACACGTGTCTCTCCTCCCGCCAGGCCCCCAACTCTTACTGCTTCGAATGAGCCCCCCCCTTCTTGGGCGGGGTCCTCAGATCGATCACAGCCACTCAGATTCTCCTGTCCTGCCTAGTTCTCTAGCGGGAGGCTCGGAAGCCTCTTCCCTGCCCCACACCGCGGGCCCAGGTCTGCTCGCTCCCTCCAGGCCTGCCTGCAATCCCCCGCGGTTTTGTTTCTTCCTAGCAGAGGCCACCCCTTCACGTCCAGCGTCAGTGCTGCCTGTTGTGGAGATTTGAGTGTGATGCTCCTGATTCGTCCCGACCTCCTGGGTGAACCCCAGCTCTTGGAGGGGGAAGGTTGGCTCTGAGGGTTTCTTTCGCTTCCCCCACGTCCTGGCCTGTGGGTCCTGGCGGTTGGAATAGGGGTGTGTGGGGGTGGTAATAGGAAAGGCAAGCGGGGCCCAGACACACAGTGCCTGGAACTCAGCTCCAGCAAGTGCACCTTGGCTGCCACTCACGGACGAACCAGGAGCGACTTCTGGTTAACACGGTGCTGTGATGGGATCTAGGATGTCGGAAGGTATATTTGACAGCGAAGTGTGGGCTAGATTGGGGGCGGCAGTGGTAGAGGCAAAGGTGAAGAAGCCTGTTTTCAAAGACTTTATAAAGAAACCTCCACGTCTGAAGGAAGGAGGTGGGGTGGAACCGAGAGGGTGGCAGCGAGGGGCACGTTGTCAGAGGCAAAGTGATGGGATTGGTCCATGGAAAATGAAGAAAATGAAGGCAGACAGACTCGTAGGTGCTTTGGGCGCTTATGGGCTCTGAGGAAGCAGAACAGGTTTGTGTTAGAGGATGGGTGTGAGTCTGAGAATGTTGTGTGTGGTTGCGTGCAGTTGTGTGTGTTTGTGTGCAGTTGTATGGGTTTGCAGGTGGTTACAGGTGGTTTTGTGTTGTGTGTGGTTTCGTGTTATGTGTGGTTGCATGCAGCTGTGTGTGGTTGTGTGTGGTTGTGTGTGGTTATGTGCTGCTGCGTGTGGTTATATGCAGTTGTGAGTGGTTGTGT